>JAZAYU010001089.1:0-90467 GCA_038501625.1 Corbicula japonica | reverse complement strand
GTAAAGGTTTACAAACGGACTTGTTTTGAGGTTATTTATGCATATCTACATGCCAAAACGAAACCTTCGTGCGTTTATACGGGGTTACTGTAGGAGAAAAAAGTTTTAAAAATCAGTGGACAATAAGTGTATGGATTGGTTACTTTTTGATTTTAAAACACATATACCTTTGCCAATTATTTTAACTTTTACACACATCAAAAATATTCTAAAAAATAAAGTGTTGCGTTTTCATTGGCACTCAGTATATTAAGAAATGGCAACGTTATAGCCAACGTTAAGTTTTCGTGACGGACGGACGGACGGACGTTCCCACATTTGACCCTTTGTTGGGTATTTCTTTTGTTTAAAACTACCCAATGAGCAAAAAATGTACCCAACAAGACACAACGGAATGAATGGGAATGGTACCCAACAGATGCCTTGCGGTGCGCTCGGTCGGACAGATGGTACCCAACAGATGCCTTGCGGTGCGCTCGGACCGACGGACGGACCGACGGACAAAGCGATCCTTATGTATGGCCATTTCTTCGAAAGGGCGACACAAACATGGAAATGCATTTGATTGTCAAAATGGCCCTAACCGCCCCGCCCAGTTAAGCGCAATTCAATATTTACACCAATAAACAGTACAATTTCGATCCATCCCAAACGAGGGTATGCATATGGCGGTATATGACATTAAGAGTTTATGAACTTTTCTAGGGAAATTTGAAAACGAACGTAGAATCCCCATGTGTTTCTTTTATTTCTGCTATCATGTTATTGCACATCTTAACTCCTGGTGGCCTGGTGTCTGTAAGGTCATCAAGTACCATTTCGCTTACAATGCCATAAGCTCTTATGTTTGTTTGCTTTTGCGTGCAATGTCGTCGAGTAAATGTCAAGTAGATTTGTAAGTTGGAATTAATTCACCTTGGCAATATTTACTTGTTTTTAATGACAACTTGTTCTGGCAAGTGTGAAATTATGTACCCTAGAACCTGGTTTAAATATGCTTTCCCGCTGACCGTTATGTACAAGGCGGTTCTCTAGTTCTCTTTTTAGTTAATTGCGTGTGGGTCTTATGTGTTATTGAAATTCGTCATATCATAAACTTTTTTCCTATTAATATTTTGTCTCTGTAAAGAGGATGTGATTTCTGAATGTGACTATTCTTGATATGCATATTTCACGTTTTTGCTCGTTTTTGCAATCTTGATTAAAGGTGCCACCGTTTACGTCAGATTTATTAGAAAAAAATACACAAAGAACAGTCCATTTACTTGTAACAAATGTACTTGATGGATTCATGCTAGCATTGAAATCAATACAATATACAAATCTATTGACATTACCTCCAAGATCTGCAACTAAGAAAGTTTGGCCGGGAATGCCAACATTCCCCATGTTTTCTCTTTGTTCTTCTGGTAAAAACATGCAGTAGACAACAGCAGCTTCCGGTTCGTTTGCCAGTATAATGTTACGAGGCCGTATGCCACTCTAAAATGTAAACAAAAATTAGAAACGAAATGGTATCTATCCAAATAACAAAATAATACATGTAGCTGTTCTTTCTCAATTTATATTTTATACTCCCGAAGGGAAACATATAGTTGTCGCTTTGTTTATTCTGTGCATTCCGTATGGATGTTTTCTTAACCATTTGACATGATGACTTGAAACTTGGAGGTTTAGTAGATCGTGATAGATAGGCCAGCGGTGCACAATAACTTTAACTCTATATACTTTTATGATTGTTATTTCCTTAAGTTTATATTTCTTGTTTATCAAACCTGCTGAAAGATTCATTTCAAACTTGCTTTAAAGGTCTGAGACCATCTTTGAAACCGCCTAGTTGTCAACATAAATGGGAATAATTTTAAGCTGTTATGATCACTCATTGCGCATGCGTCGTGCCATTGGCTTATCAAACGCAGTCAATTTCGTAAATTTAATATAATACAGTTTAAAGCTCGTTCAGATGGAGAAGTAACGAAAAATGTTAATTCAACGAAAGTGAAACAACGTGTTTCAGGATGGAAAACAAACAGCTGTCTTTTGTCGTTGACTTTTTTTAACGTTTTTAGGTATAAAATTTCAAAATGACAGTTTTTTTTCATATTACTCGTATTTGCTGATTGGCTTAGAAGTCTTTTTGTTATACTTTGCTTTCTGATCTGCACATTAATTGCTTTTGCTGCACAGTATTAGATAAAATCTCCGTAATTTGCCAGCAAACATAACCTGCACTTTTTCCCCTCATCGTATTTTGGGTTTTATTTTTAATTATTCTTTAACATTTCAATAACGTCACCAAATTGATGACACATAATACTATTTGAACCCGCTTGTATATTTCAAAACAATCACAATGTATACTTTACCAGTTCAGCAGCGTCCCGCATAAGCTTTTTAGCCCGAGGAGTCCAAATTGCAGGGACCGTCAGAATAAAGAGTATTTCGTTCATATGAATATTATGATTTTTTTCTATCATTTTTTTAATGAAATGATCTTTAAGAGCTCCAATTAGCTTGGACATAACGACCACAATGGGTATTTGCTGCGCTTGTTGATCTTCTGCATTGATATTGCTTCTGTCATCACGAAGATTTTCCTGGAGATGACAATGAAATAGAATTACATTACGTTCATTTATAGTATTTTCCCAAGTATCAAAAATATTCAGTTGGATTTTAAGCTTAACTCAAAGTGATAACTTCGAAATTTTGATGATACATGTAGCATAAGTGATTGATTTAGGTTTTGAGAATAAGTTTATCTAATATTTATTGTTTTAACTGCAGTTTTGAAAATAAGTTATCGTTTATTAAACATTTTTTAAAAACTGTGTGAGTAGAATCTCAATGTGAGTAGAATTTGAGTACATAATCAAATAGTTTTTTTCTGGAATATCTCAGCAGGACATAATGTTATTTGAACTATTTCAATGATTATACTAAGATTTTCAGAATTTTGATGTTGAAAATTGGGTTTGACCATATGATTATTCGTGATACTGGACCGGACTAATTGTAAAAAGTAAGTTGATTCCAACACCTTAAATAATTCCCTACCCACACGGTTAAGATGATAACAATTATAAAGAAAACAACAATAAAATCCTGATGATTAAAAAACACAAAAATCACATTTTTTATATTTCTTGATCGCGAATTGAGAAGATAAACAAACGAACAACATTATTATCTGTTAGATTCTAGTACATCTCGGTGCCACAACATAAACCTTGTTTTCTTTTTTTGTGACCACGGAATAGAAAAACATGATACAAATAGTTATATCTCGTGTTTAATAGTTATAACTCGTGGCGCACTAGAAAATGATTTTGTTGGGTTTTTTAGTTCTATCTAGTGTTCCAATATTTTTTTATTTTGTTTTCCGTGTTGTATCTCGCTTATGAAAACGAGATAAAATTCTGTTGTTTTTGTTGTTGTTTTTTTCTAAGATAAAACTCGTAATATTGTTTGTCATAACTCTTGGTCACAAGATATTAAAAAAGAAAACAGGAGTCAATATCTGTGCTTCCGAAAATATAACGTTGTTTCATATCTCAAAAATTTAAATATTTACAAATGTCAGGTGACATGCATCTTTACAAATAAGCATAGGAGGCATAAACAACCAACAGTCCTTTACTTTCTCCAAAGGACCGATTTTAAGCGTTGCAAGAGTTTGGAAAGCATCTCTACGAAAGCATGGCTGGTAACACAATGTTCTAAAAACACTTAAAACACTGTGGTTATAAAAAAAATTGCTTAAGTTTTGAAACAAACAGTTTCGTTATCATGTGTAACTCTGCTGCACTTACATCGTAGTACAACAAGTGCTTGAATCTTTTGAAAAAGAACCATTTGCCGGGAAGTTCTTCTGGACAATCTTCCAACTTTGTCTGGTAGATGCGTTCTGCCTGTTGTCCGAATGCATAAGTTGTATACTGCGATGCTATGACGTTATAGTCTAACCTCCGAGCGGCTTCTAGATTCGGCCGCTCTTGCGTACCAGTGTATTCAAGAAGAACGCAGGACGTTGTTTTATGAAACTACAAGAGCATGGAACGATGTGATTTCACAGGCGTTTGAAGTTTCATCTATTTTTAGCGCTTAAGTTCACTTTTAAGTTTGTAACTTAGTATTGTTATGCAACTTGAATTACTCAATTATCATATACTATTAAACAAAGACCCACATTTGAGCTTTTGGCAAGCAAATATATATGCAAACAGCATTCAAAAATTGTTTAGGTATTATTTTACAAGCATTTGACGGCAACATCGCATAATAACAAGGGATGTTTACAAGTAAAGCATGTATGCCCTCCCAGCCAAATGGATAGTAAACAGCTGTTATTGATCGCTAAATCTAGTATTTGGTGAGAAAAGATTTTTGTAATGAAGGTCTCTTTGACCTTTGACCTTATGACCTGAAAATCAATAGGGGTCTTCTACAGGTGATGACAAACTTCCCAACCGAATTTGAGAACCATAAGCGAAATCATTGTCTAGTTATTGATCTAACAAGGTGTTTTTGTGTTGAAGGTCACTATGACATTGACCTTTGACCTACTGATCTCAAAATCATGGGTCTTCTACATATGATAACAAAACTCCGTGCCAAATTTGACGACCATTGTCTAGCTATTGATCGGACAAGGTTTTAGTGTTGAAGGTCACTGTGACCTTGACCTTTAAACTACTGACCTGAAAATAAATAGGGGTCATCTCATAAGTATGACAAACCTCCCTACCAAATATGAGGACTATAGGTGAAAGCATTGTCAAGTTATTGATCGGACAAGGTTTTTGTGTTAAAGGTCGCAGTGACGACCTAAAACCTACTGACCGAAAAATCAATAGGGATATTCTACTGGTTGACCAACTTGCATATCAAATTTGAGGACTATTTGTGAAAGCATTAGTAACTGATCGGTTTTTGTGTTGAAGGTCACTGTAACCTTGACCGTTGACCTACTGACCTGAAAATCAATAGGAGTCATCTACTCATCATGACCAACCTCCACATAAAATATCAGGGTGGGTAATCAAACTGCACCTTACCATGCATTTTGTAAACAAAAGTCCGCCCTCTTGGATGAAAATTGGTAAGTGTTTTTTTTTACTTTTACTATTTCGCAGCAAAATTAGCAACTATTCCTCATAGTAAAGAGCAGTTCTGAAAAGTAAATGATAAAGTGCAGTTGACTTTTTTCCCCACTAAACATGAAACATCACCGTCGTATTTCCCTGACTAATATGACCATAAAACACATGACTGACACGTAATCAATTTAAGAAATAAAATGTAACATTTGGGAGACTCCTCAATATAAAATTACGGCTTAAAACATGTATTTTTGTGATCCACTCCTCAGAACTCTGGTTTGTTCAGTTGTCACCGGCCAATGAAAAAACTCATGGCTTTTATGTATTTTTCTAGCAAACCAATATGATTCCGAATGTGTGCTCGTACTTAGTTTTAAAACTATTGAAACGATTTTGGGTTAATTGAACCTTCTGAATATATTGTCCTGAATAATTTGGAATTAAGTAAGGAATCGCGCAGAACCGTTACCGCTGGTGAAGCGAGAAAATCGTTCTGCAAACGTCTGATGACGGTTCTGTCGTTGTTTATTTTGACCCGGAAAGTGGTCAGCTTTGTCTCTTTTTTATTAAAATATCAAAGTTTGAAACAATTTTTTGAAAACAGGGAACGTGATTCGATTTATCTGCACGCTGGTATAATACGAGACCAATATACCCAAACATCGTTGTTTTTTCATCGTGTATCACTGCAGGAAGAAAGTATCCATTCCGTTGTTTATTCCCTGTGACTGCTTTAAATCAGTAGTCTGTTTTAAGGAGAATACTACAAAAAATATTACGGTAGCGGTTGCGCTACTAGTGTAAAGGTTGTGTAAAAGAAGATTAATAGATAGTGTGGTAATCAATGATATCATTATTATAGTTGTTATCCTAATCTTTATGACATCATAACATAAGATATTATTATGGCGATATAATATATACATATAAGTATTTTCGCTATATGCATTCTTTCATTTTTTAACTAAGGTCAGGGTTATATATAACTTTATTTTTGGCGTAGTTGGCATAGGTTCATAAAAAAAAGAAAGTCTGAATGGTGATGCCTTCTTAAATATTTATTTTAGATGCATTGTCACTCACCCCCACCCACCCCCCCCCCCCCCCCCCAAAAAAAAAATGGGGAAAATGTAAACTAACTATAATTGTTTGGTTTCTTTGCAGGATATGTTAGGATGTATTGCAGGTCTGGATGTCATATTCTTATCTTCGATATGCATCTCGCTTGCACAACGACAGACGCAACCGTTTTCTGTTTTGAACGGCATGTCTGCAAAAAGCAAAGTATAATGAAAATAATGGATGGTGAACAAATTGGTGGATAGTAATTTACCAATCAACGTGCTTATCAGACTAAGTTAGGGGAAAATAGAAACAAAGAATGGTTCAAGTGTTTTGATACTTTCCCTCCCTCACCTCCGCCTACCTAGGTCGATGTTTAGTTACTTTAAGATATGTGTATTTTCATATGTCATATACATTTAAGATGTAAATAACAAAGACACATTTTAGAAAGAAAAAAAAACATCCACTAAAATGCAATGCAGGCACATATCAATTTGTGTTCTTGATAAACACCCCTGACATTACAGTATGTAAAAGGTAAGCAAACAAGTCAGTATTATCATTTTTAAATTCGGCATCCATTTTGAACTTTCTTTTTTGCCGATCTTTGGGATTTCGTTTAAAAATAATTCTGTTAAAGGACCGGCAAAATTACATTAAACGTGTGATCCCAGTCAATAACGTTAACGTTAATCAGTCTTCTTTTGCACAACCTTCACACCAGTAGCGCAACAGCTACCGTAAAATTTTGGCCAGCATTTTCCTTAAAACAGAATACAGATTTTTTCACCAGCCACATGGAATAAACAACAGAACGGATACTTTGTTCCTGCAGTGATACAGGACGAAAAAATAACAACAAAATAATGCACGAAAATCTAATAAAAAAAAGCTCCACCTCACATTGAATTTCGGTCATTTGAGAGGCAGAATGATCGTCAAAACTCCACGTATATTGGTCTCGTATTATACCAGCGTGCAGATAAATCCAACACGCATCGAATCACGTTCCCCGTTTTTCAAATAATTAATATTTTAATAAAAACGAGTCCAAAGCTGACCATCTACCTTTCCGGGTCAAAATAAACATCGACAGAACCGTCACCGGACGTTTGCAGAACAATTTTGTCGCTTCACCAGCGGTAACGGTTGTGCGCGATTCCTCCCCGTGTTAAGGAAGTCGCAAGAATCAAAACTATATTCTAAATTATTCAAGACAATATATTCAGAAGGTTCAAATAACCCAAAATTGTTTCAGTGATTTTAAAAGTTAATGCGAGCACACATTCGGAATTCTATGAATGTGCTAGAAAATTACATAAAAGCCATGAGTTTTTTCATTGGCCGGTGACAACTGAACAAACCAAAGTTCAGAGCAGCGGATCAAAACAATACATGTTTTAAACCGGAATTTGATATTGAGGAGTCTCCCAAATGTTACATTTTATTTCTTTAATCGATTACGTGTCGGTCATATGTTTTTATGGTCATATTAGTCAGGGAAATACGACGGCGATGTTTCATGTTTAGTTGGGTGAAAAAGTAAACTGCACTTTATCATTTATCTTTCAGAACTGCACTTTACCATAAGGAATAATTGCTAATTTTGCTGCGAAATAGTGTTTTGCTTGACAAAAAAAATGTCTAGGGACATGAAATTAGAAATGGTATTCAATGTTTGGTGTGATTACAGACAAAACTACCTTTCTTTGCGAAAAAACATACAAAATGACAAATTTCCCTGCACTTTACCCTGAAAATTCTTGCTTATTTCTCGCCGATTCAGTTTCCGTGACCAAGCTAGGTAACTTGTGTTCAACTAAAAGTTCATACTCTGTCTAGGTACCAAGAGATTCGGAAAAATGTGTAGCAGGTTCATAGCTATATCTCAATTTTAAGTATTATTTATTAAATGAGTAAAAGTAAAAAAACTTACCAATTTTCATCTAAGATGGCGGGCTTTAGTTTACAAAATGCATGGAAAGGTGCAGTTTGATTACCCACACTGAATATGAAAACTGTATGTCGCGGCAATGTATAGTTATTGATCGGACAAGATGTGGTCTACGGACCGACCGACTGACCAACCGACCGATTTCGTAAACCTTTATTTACTTAAAATTAAAGTCCCTTGTTTTAAAAGCTAGGTCAAAAACCCGCACATACAGCTTACTCCAAAATATTATCACCAATCGTTTAAGAGGCTCAATCAAATCGAGCCTGCAATATTTCATATTTGTCGGGTTCGGTGGCGTTCAAAGTTTCCTTTCCATCTATTAAAAACCGGGGACTTGTTTTACTGTACTTGTAGTTACCCTGACAGCTCCGGAGGCCCAGTCATCATTGACAACGATATTCCCTTTATTTTCCTTAAAGTCTGATCTAAATTGCCAGGCATAGCCACAATACACACTGCCAATGTCCAATGCAACAACTATCTTCGGTTCACGAATGATGCTCTGAAAGACCAACATACAACTGTTTATAAAACAATTAGAGACTTAAAGCATAAACATATGTAATACATAAAACATAACTTGTGTGTGTGGTTATCAAATTTGACATGGGTAGTTATGGTTCCAGCTTTAAAAAAAATATGGTGTTTTAACAACAAGGCTGTTTGATGCCAGTCAAGTCGACCATTTCATATTGACAAGAAGTAATTTACTTGTATGGATATCGAGTCGAGTTCGACATACGACTAGACGGAGTGCGTTTGTGTATGTGTAGGGGGATGGGGGTAACTTCCTGTGTTTTGGCGATTCCTGATATGCATATTTCAATTTTGTCATTGATTTGTTCATAATGTTATATTACCGAGGAAAAATGATAAATCGTAAATGCTGAAGGGTATTCTAGGGATCTAAATGAAATGAAGTTCAAAACATATTTGAGACAATGCTATTCACATATGTATTTTATTCAAACTTTGTAATTGTGTCATATTTCATTAAAATGAACTACGGGTTATGATATATATTTGACATGCAATCTGCTGTAAAAAGAGAAATAAAATATAATTAATACTATTCCATTACTGTTTATGAACAGTCTCAATCAAATCGAGCTTACAAATGTTTCATATATGTCGTATTCTATTGCCTTCAAGTATGCCTTTTCATCTATTATTTTTATCACAAAAGACTTGTGTCTTGTACGGCTGTCAAATGACTCCCCGCATAATAAATAGGTGTTGTTAACAATTACGTCCTTTTAGGTCACTGAGCACGATAACTATGCTGGTTAATTCTTAGTCTAATACGTAATCCCTGAACGCTTTATCAGTGACAGAATTGTTCAAGGAAATATTGCTCTAATTACAAGCACTGGCACGAACACACAAAAGCCGTTTGGACCAAACTCTTACATTCATGTATATCGATATTTGTACAAAATTAAATTTACAGTATCTTTTGGCTATTTGTCTTCTATCAGTACAAATGCAAATAAAAACTATAGAAATATATTCATTATTTTATGAATAATAACAATAACGCATTCTTACATGTTCCATCTGGGAGTCCAACCACGCAGCACGCGCTTGAAACTAATTATTGACACTTCAGAACAATTGTCTAAATTTGCAATTTATCGTCGTGTTGAATTGTTGATAACGATAAAAAATTTAATTAGGGCAAATTCATGTTATCTTGTTTCAGATTAATTAAAACTAGACTAGTAATTCAGGGGTGACTCGGAAACCAGTCAGTTTTGTGCGGACTCAGTGACTGGTTGAACATGCAAAAATATTTTTTAAAAATTAAAAGCACTGTGTGAACATGCACAGTATGTAGAAAAAAATGAAACAAAAATTTGTAAATATAATGTCGGTGATCGAAATTGATTGTCTTTAAAATTTGGCAATAATTTTGTCAAAGTGACACTGAATCTGCCAAAGAGTTGATGTTGGTGGTATTCGAGAGCATGTGCTAGTCATGCCATATATTTGTCGTGTATTTATCATTTCTCTATTTATAAAAGTCCGATTTTTAGGCCTTGGCCCAATAGTAAATTCAGAATCTGAGATATAGCTATAATGGGAATCAATGGAGTTTCAATTACTATAGTCTAACCTAAATTCATTACAAAGATAGAAAATGTTAATATGAATTAGGCTCTGCCTAGTTTCGGCAAAAGCCATTGAAACCTTCATGCACCTTTTACATCGCCTTTACAGAATCAGTTTCAAAGAACCGGCCATGGAACAGAGTTTGATTAGTCTTATAATCATCATAAATACATGTGCTTGTAATTTTAGGCGAATAATTTACCAAATGAATCAGAGTAAAAATTGTTAACTTTTTAATAGCATAAGTTATATTTACAAGGCATAATTTGACCAATTCGCTTTCTTTATGAATTAAAATAATAATAATAAAAACATTTGTCTCTGACAGTTCATATGCATTGATCATATGTGCAGACATAGTTCCGACATGAATAATTTATCATAACATCCAAAGGGGAACAGCATGCCAGTGAAGTAGAAAAATATGAAAATATTGAAACAATGTTAATGGGCAGTGATTGATGATATAAAGTGTGACATTTAGTTATTTCGCCCAGTTCAGGGGTTACCACACCGAAAAATCATTTGTATTATAACTGATGCAAAGATTTAAAACTTTCTTAACCCTTTACAGATTTGAGGCACGCCACGGGAAAAGGTACCATCGGTCATTTTTTGTGTCATATTTGTTGTTAATATTTTTAAAAAGAACTTTCAAATTCTTTTATTTTCTCATAGCAAAACAGTGATGTTGTTACACATGTTGACAATAAAATGGTATTTTTTCCGCGAATTGCATAATAATTAATGTCGTCTGCGCAACTTTATGACGTCGTTTAAAGGATTGACGTCAACTGCCCGAAGGTACCTTTTCCCGTGGCGTGCCTCATTTGAACTAATCGAAAATAAGCGGTGCCATGGTTCTGCATTATGCGGCACCCCGTATGTCAAAGTTTTCTTGATTTTACAACGTCATTTCATAAATTTAGTTACATGTTTCTGTAAAGTATGTTAATGTAATAAGCTCATGTCCGTGCTTCCTGTGATCAATTGAAATGTGGTACTTATTAGGTTACGTTTTCTTCGAAAAAGATAAAAAAATATCCGCATCTAAAACACAAATGTGCATAAAAGTGTTTTCACTACTTTCAATTTAAAACACCAAGAATTGTTGCAAAATGTGTTGCGCACACAGAGGAAACATTTAATCTCTGTATATTATATCCATTTGATTAAAAATGTTCGCATTTCAGAACTAACATTTTGCCATTTTCCGATTGTGTAAATATGATACGGTGATAAACTCAGAATGATAAAATATCGGTGGTATGCGGAAAAATTATGCTTAAACCATTGCGACCATGATTATACGCCTTTTAATGCATGTACGACCACTGTAGATTCAGATCAGCCGGTCCATCCATGCCATCTAATCTGGATCAACACTTGTCACATCTTGGTCAGAAATAACCTAATGAAACTTAAAGTAAACAGTTTATATCCTGATTCGATGGCACAAATGTGCTGGCTGATCTGGATCTACACTGTTCGTCCACACAATAAAGGTGTATCTATGGAGTAAAGCCGGGGCACAAGTTTAAGGGTTAAACGGAAAAGGAACATTAATCTTTGCACGCGGGATTTACAAATGATTAAGGCATCGCCACAGTCCTCCCAATCCTATTCGTCGATAAAATAAAAATCATCAAATCTCAGTTATGACAAAATGCCATTCAATGAAACTTTGCACAAATGAAGGTTACTAATGTATCTTTATTTTGCATATAGTAAGACAAAATAGAAAAGTAAAGAAACAAAGCTAGACCTAAAAATTCCTTGAATTCTATTTACATAAATTCACAAAAGCTAGGCGATGCAGAACATAACTTTAAATTCCCTCGTGAGCGCAATGATACTGATAAGAAAATGTTGTGTACTTTGTAAAAAACGTTCAACTATTAAAAGAGAAATCAGTGATTGTCATCCGTTTACGCGACCAGGAAATTGAAGGTCAAACACACTTTTACTAATATCTCGTAAAGTTTACGTAAGTAAATCATGAGGACACAATAAATTGTTGTCAGTATCATATTTCTCATGTGAGCATTTAAAATGATGTTTTGTGTTCTTTAGTTTTTGTGAATTTATGTAAATAGAAGTTGAGGGAATCTTTGGATCTCGCTATTTTTCTTTACTTTTCTTAAATGTCTTACCATCTGTAAAATAAAGATACATTAATAACATACACTTGTGCAAAGTTTCATTTAACAGCATTGTGCCGTTATTGAGATTTTGATAATTTTCTTTTTATCGATGAATAGAATTGGGAGGAGTGTGGCAGGCCCTTAATTTTCTTAAATTTTAGACATTCAAATATGTTTAAGTTTTCCCCAAAATTACTTTGCTAGATGATGTTGAAATAAGCAAAATCAAGGTGAGGCAGCTGAGTTTTTTCAGGTTTATTAACCTTTTTCCAATTTCCATATTCCTACTCTCTTTTTACATTAATCGGCATTATTAAAACAAAATTTAATGCTTTCTGAAATTGTCAGTCTTTGTGCAGACAATGTGTTAGATATTAATCTAATAATTATTTAAAAGAGGGTGTTGTTTTATAATTTAAGATGGCACGTTACTGCCTGGCCATGTGATATTGAATTGATCTCATGAGACAAGAGTTTTAATGCCTCATATCAAACATCTTTTTAGAGTTGCCTACCCTTTCTATTTCAAGATTATAAACAGAAAATTCAATATTAAATTTTCTGTATGCAATCGTGAAAAAAGTGACAAAAAAAACCGAAACAAAACAATGTTGTGATAATTATTACGTTTATCGGGGTTAAACGGTCACCTTTTTATGTGGTGGTGGGTGGGGCGGAGGGGGGGAGTGTATCCCGGCCAGCTCAATCTGTAGCGGTATCGGAATTGAATGTTGCCTGGTTAGGCGCTGTCGCCATACGGCTTTTCACTCCCACACGAAATGCAATAAGCATAAATGGAATCTCGAAAGCCTCCGAACACATCATATATAAAAATATGCATGCTCAATTTGATTGAGCCTGATCATGGACAGAAATAAGAATACTTATCAATGTTCACGCCGCCCAGCCAAAGAAAGACATAAAACTATTAATCAGAAAGAATGAAAAACTGTTTCAAAAGGTCTATGTCTGTCTCAGTATTAATAACAGCAGCTGTTTTAACCTTATTTTACCCAACTACTGATTTAACACTAACAAAGTTTATCTATCCCAGCAGGCACATCAACGTTTATTCAACGTTGAATAAACGTTGAACATCAACGTTGAAATAAGGTTGAAATAAGGTTGAAAATGGGAGTTGATTTCAACGTTGATATCAACGTTTATAAAACGTTGATATCAACGTTGAATTAACGTTTATTAAACGTTGATATCAACGTTGAATCAACGTTTATTAAACGTTGATATCAACGTTGAATCAACGTTTATTAAACTTTGATATCAACGTTGAAATCAACTCCCATTTTCAACCTTATTTCAACCTTATTTCAACGTTGATGTTCAACGTTTATTCAACGTTGAATAAACGTTGATGTGCCTGCTGGGTGGCGACATGCATCGAACTTCGTAAACATGCAAATCGTTCTGTAAAATGACGAAATCATCAAACTTTACTTCGATAAGCTAATGGTACAAATGTATTTACACTTCAATTCTTACATATTATGATGTAGAAGCACGTACTTACCAACGCTAATATCTGAAACAAAAAGCTAAAACTTTGCCAAAATGTTTTCTCCTTTGTTCAAATTTCGTAAACAGGAACCGTTATCAGTGCGCATGAGCTTGTCGTCGCGCATGCGTGTTGGATCGCTTAATGTACTTACCCGCGTAATTTAAAATCTCCGAAAAAGGCCGAATATTGTAAATAAGTATATTATGTTTTTCATAGTAGCTTAATGTGTAACCTTCAGAAAATAAAGCCTTTATTATTATTATTAGTATTATTATTAGTATTATTATTATTATTATTATTATTGTTATTATTAATTACCTGGATGGATACAAAAATTTCAACGAAGAGAAACTTATCAACGTTGATTCAACGTTGATCAACGTTGAAACACCAACCATCTTCGTCTATAGTTGATATATGGTTGATATATGGTTGATAATCGTTATCAACGATTTTCAACGATTTTCAACGTTGATTCAACGTTGATTCAACGTTGAGTGCCTGCTGGGATGCTATGTTTCTATGCTATGCCTGAAAAAGACGTATTCTTGCAATTTTACACCCGGCAGGCACCCACCCCAAAATACTGGCAACAGGCGTGGGACAAAAGCCTTAGATAGATAGATGGTCAGTCACAGATAACTAATTTTGTGACTTGATAGCCGCCAATTTTCCGGTGTTCATGAATAGCAAAAAATAGTTCTGCAGACTTAAGATGATAGATATCAAGTTTAATGGACACAGAAGATTCCCTTTGGAAATTGGATTTACTTTGTAGCAATCATACTTGCAAAAAGACTTTATACATTCTTCATACGGGCGGACGGATGGATAGACGGACAAAGCGATCCTTTTGTTCGAAAGGGCGACACAAAAAGTGGGCCATAAATGTTAAGCCAGCCACATATTGTGTATACACTCACCCAAAGTTCTAACTGGTCATCAATTTTGTATGTTAACAATGTTTGCTAGTTTTGTTTCTTACCTTAGTCCAAAGAGGTTGTGAAAAGAACTGTTTTGTATTGAAATCAATTATTGAATGTCTTTTTATCTTTAATGATTCTTTTTTTTATATTAATCCCTTGCCATTTACTTACACCGCAGGGTCAATATTTTAGAACAGTCTTTAATTGAAAGAGAGAAAATTATAACACCGGCTTCTTTGAAGGTGATTTATTGCTATTGGTTAATAAGGTTTTATGTTTTTCCTACTTACGAGGTATCCTTTAAAAAGAAAACAAGCAATTAAGAGCAATTTTGGGTTGAATGACCTTAAATTTCATGTAATGCATTTTAGCAAATTTTAGGATAACTCTTGCCAAACTGTTCAAAAGTAAATTATAACAAGATTAAATCTTTAACTTAAAATTGTTGTTGGTAACTTATCACAAATAAAGAGTTTAGCCCCTGACATTCTAAGTAAATATTTCGAACAGTTGAACACTCTTTTCACCCTCTGGTACTTTGTCAGAAAAAATCCAAGTACAGAAAAAATCCAAGTACAAAAAGGGGCATATATCTATCAAATGTGAACTTGACCTTAAGGATTTGGCATCATCACAACTGTGTTATCATAAGCAATATAATTTGAAAGTTTGGTGAACATATATTGTGAAATAGCAAAGGCATAGCCAACCGTTGGCAACGTTAAGTTTTCATGTCAAAATCTAAGTACAAAAAGAGCTCAACTTAGCATCATTAGGACTGTGTTGTCGTAAGCAAAATTATTTGAAAGATTGACGAAGAAATATTAAGAAATGACAAAGTTAAAACCAACGTTCAGACCTAAAGAACTTGTCATCGTCACAAGCTATTAAGATATGGCAAAGATATAGTCAATGATAAGTTTTTCGTGTCAAAATCCAAGTACAAAAAGGGTATAACTTCATCAAATGTAACCACGACCTCAAGAATTTGTCATCATCACAAACGTGTTGTCATAAGCAATATAATTTGAAAGTTTGGTAAGGAAATATTAAGAAATTATAGCAAAGATATAGTCAATGTTAAGTATTTGTTTAAAAATCCAAGTACAAAAAGGGGCATAACTCCACTAAATGTGACCTTGACCTAAAGAATTTGGCGTCATTATAAGCGTGTTAACATAACTGATGTAATTTGAAATTTGGATTCAGAAATATTGAGAAACGGCACAAAGAGGGGCAAAGTGACCTTGATCTAAAGAAGGTGGCATCATCACGAGAGTATTGTCATAAGCATAATTTGAAAGTTTCATTAGGAAATATTAAGAAATGACAAGGTTTATAGCCAATGTTTAGTTTTCAAGAAGTTGGATGGAAGAACGTCCAAAGTGATACTTATGTATCGTCTTTTCTTCGAATGGGTGACAGAAAAAGTGGGCTTTAAATGTTAAGCCAGCCACACATCATGTATACACTCACCCAAAGGATGGACTGATGGACAAAATGATCCCTATGTATCGCCTTTTCTTCAAAAGGGCAACACAAAATAGTTACCGATTAGAACTTTGGTGTAGTCAAAAGGTTAAAGGTTTCTCAGATTTTTAAGCAAAGTTTTGTGTAGTTAATAATGAAAATAAATTCTTGATGAAAAATATAGCTTAAGAAATAATTATATTTACATGAATTGGAAAAAACAACTTTTTATCATCCTAAATACCATTTTGCAAGAAATATGGCTCTAAGGTTAAAGAAGTTGGTATGGAAACCATTCTCAAGCTTCTTAGAGGTCAGTTCTGAGACTGTGGTTAAATTAATCAAATTGCTGAAATCTTAGACTTGTTCTCAATTTCAGTTTTATAACCTTGAAAAACACTTGAATGGTGTTATACTGGGTAGGTCTCTTAATAACTGTAAGTGATGAACTGGAAAACCTTTCAGAAACAAGATGACACAGTGTCCGTTTCCGCTTTTATTCATAAGAATTCAAAATGATAACCAAAACACAACTTGGTGAACTATTATAATTGAGAACAAACTGTTTCTATCATGTGCATCTATACAAAAAGACTGTGTAGTTAACTATTTAACATGTGCCCATGATCATAAAACTAAATCTGGAGACCAGTCTCAAATCTCAAGCACCTGATTGGCTGAAATGGCAACTGGTTTCCATGTCAGCCATTCAGATGCTTGAGATTTGAGACTGGTCTCCAATCTTTTTTTTTATTATATCAATCTTTATTCATCCAAGAAAGCAGATAATACAATGTAATTACTTAGATAAAGCATACAAACATGTATGTTTAACATGAATTATTATAAAAGTGGTCTATAACTAATAAGCTTTCAACAGATTCAATCAATACGTGTGGTTGTTTATACTAAAACTCCGAATGTTTGTTTCTCATGAATTGTTACAAAGATGCTCTATAACTTTATAAGCTGTCCAGAGATTCAATTAATACCTGTAATAGTTTGTATAAAGAACACTGAGTCTATTCAACAATAATATTATAATGATGCTCTATAACTTTAAAGGCTATCAATAGATTCAATTTATACATAGAAATGTTTATATATGGATCACAAAATGTCTGTTCAACTTTCTTTTATAAACGTGTGTTATAACTATAAGCTTTCAAGAGATTCTTTTGTTTTTGAGATATTTGAGAAAAAAACAACAGAAATTTAAAGCAGAAAAAAGTATGTTAAGGTGCAAGGAAATCTGTATGTGGCGGTCCTCACAGGCAGGTGAGAAATACTAAGGTTAAAAGATGGGGGAGACTGGGAAGGCTAAATAAAACTTATGTCAGTAAAGGATTTCTTAAGTTAAAGCACTTGTACTATTGTTCACTGTTTGCAGATAAGGCAGCAAATTTATTCCAAGTATTTGTAAATTTGTCTAAAGATGCTGATTTTTGGGCATTTAACTTCAGAACAGTGTAATATGTAGACATCTGTTTTTTAAATCCCTCAATACTTGGTCTTGTTTTACTCATTTTGCATTTGTAAATATATTGTTTAGCAATAATGAAAATATTGTTTATCGCAATTGAATGAAGAGCATTTCCCAAAATTATGTTTGTTTTTGTAAACTCAAAATGTACAGATGGAAACTTTGTAGTTAACCATACTTTTACTCTACTGAAAAAGTCTTTGACAATTTCACAGTCCCAGAACAAGTGAACAAGAGTCTCTGGGTGCAGACTACAGAAAGAACACAGGTTATTATTTCTAATTCCCATTTTATGTAACAAGTTATTGGTACCAAGTAATCTATGATTAATCCTATACTGAAACCATTGTAAGGTTGGATCCTTACTGATTCTAAATGGAAGACCATATATTGTTTTCCAGTTAATTGTATTTGTGTTCAAATCAACTTCCCATTTATTTGAGGAATTCGGTAGAGTTTTACTTATATTCATCGTTTCATATATTGTTCTACATCCTTTTTCGTTGGCAAGAATAATTTTTGAAATCATGGGAAACGTTGGGTTTTGTTCTTTTAACAGATCGTTGGAAAAGTTAAATTGTCTCAGATAATCTTTTATGGACTGGATAATATTTTGGTACACTAAAAAATTACTGTTTACTTGATATTGTGCCTGAAATTCTGCATAGGTGTAGAATCTACCATAGTTGGATAACAAGTCATTTACAAATATTATCCCTTTATCAATAAATTTTGGGAAACAAAAGCTTTTCCCCCCTATTTTAAATTTATGATTATGCCAAATTGGCAAAGATAAAAATTCACACCAAGATTGGGGTTCTCTAGTCATTGACAAAGATATGAAACTGTTCCAAACATCCTTCCAAAAAATATTGTGAATGGAAACTTTGTTTCTGATGATATATTCACATCCAAATTTACTAAAATTTTCAATAAATGGGCAAATTTCTTTTACCAGTATAAAGTATTTTGTGTTGATTTTGATGTATCTTCTTAACCAAGTTATCTTTAAAGCATTTATGAATTTTTCTATGTCTGGGACTCTTAAACCTCCTTGGTCATAGGGTTTGGTGATTACTGTTCGTTTCACTTTGTCAGGGGCTCCGCTCCACAGGAATTTGAAAAACAAATCTTGAATATTTTTAATTATGTCTAATGAAGGGTTTGGCAAAGATATGAAAAGATGATTTAGTTTTGCAAGTGCCAGTGATTTTAAGACTATGTTTTTTCCAATTGGGGTTAAACTTCGTTTTGACCATGCCGTCAGAAGACTTCTTATGTCTTTAATTTTGTTTGTGTAGTTTAGAGCTACAATTTCATCTAAGTTAACTGAGAAGGAAATGCCTAAAAGCTTAAAGTTTGTTGTTTCCCATTTTACACCAAGTTCTGGGTTTATTAAATTATTATTTCCCTTTAACGACCCTATTAATACTGCAGTTGTTTTATCCACATTTACTTGAAGCCCTGAAATTTGAGCATAAAATTTTAAAACTTTTAAAGCATTAACTAGAATTATCACTGAAAGTGATTAAATACCCCCACATGTATGCTTGATAATTGAACTGGGAATGCTTCGAATCAATGGCATAAAGTGCCCCACTTTCAATCCAAAGTGTCGTCTTCACAGTAGCCACATATTCAGCAAGTTTCATCACAATATCTCATTCCTTCTAAATTTATTGAGCAGAAATGGTTCAAATATGTTAGTAACAGTGGCCTTTATCTAACTTTTATCTAAGAACTGTGTGCCAAACATTGTTTATGAGAAATCATCCAGAAACCATTTTTTCTATTTTTAGTAACAGTGACCTTGACCCCATCAGGCCCAATTTCAATACCAAGTTTCGTCTTCACAGACACTACCTATATAGCAATTTTCATCACAATATCTCATTCTGAACCAAAGTTATTGAGCATACAGTGTATTTTTTATTTTTAGTAACAGTGACCTTGACCCCACAGGCTTTGAATCCCAAAAGTCATCTTCACAAAAACCATCAATACACCAAATTTCATTTAAGAATCTCATTCCAAGCTATAGTTACTGAGTGGAAACGAAGTTTTGAAGTTTAAATAACAGTGACCTTGACCTTGAACCCACAGGCAACAAAGTCAAACCTAATCTTTATCTTGTTATGTTACATCTGTGTCCCAAAAAATAATTAAATCTATGAAGTATTTCATGAGTTATAGTCCAGAAACAATTTTTCTTTTTTACGTTACAGTGACCTTGACACTGACCCCTCAGGCCCCAAAGTCGAACTCGACCTGTATCTTCTGATATTTCATATATGTACCAAAAAAGGATTTAATCTGTGAAGTTTTTCATGAGTTATTATCTGGAAACCCTTTTTCTATTTTTAGTAATACTGACCTTGACATTGACCCCACCAGCCCCAAAGTCGAACTTGACCTGTATCTTTTGATGTTACATCTATTTACCAAACAAGGATTAAATCTGTGAAGTTTTTCATGAGTTATCATCCGGAAACCATTTTTCTATTTTTAGTAACAGTGACCTTGACACTGATCCCACCAGCCCCAAAATCGAACTTGACCTGTATCTTATGACGATATACCTGTGTACCAAAAATTATTTAATTCTGTCAAGCCTTTCATGAGTTATCATCTGGAAACGAAGAATCCGACCGACCGACCGACCGACAGACCGACCGACAGACCGACCGACCGACCGACAAGCTCACTCCTATATACCCCCTCAAACTTCGTTTGTGGGGGTATAATAAGTGACTTTTCAGTACCATCTAGAAGTAATGTAGTGTCGTCTGCGTACTGCGATATAACAAATTCTGTATCGTTAACTCTTATACCTGAAATGTTCTTATTCATCTTAATTAATAATGCGAGAATCTCTGCGCAAAGAATAAAAATATAAGGGGACAAAGGGTCCCCTTGACGGCAACCACGTTGTATTGGGAACCAATCGGATAAATGTCCATTTATAAGGACACAAGACTCTATATTTTTATAAAATAAATAAATCCATTTTTTAATATCTTCTCCAAAATTAAAGAAATCTAGAACTTTGTGCATAAATGACCACGAAATTGAGTCGAAGGCAGTGGCAAAATCTATCAATAACAGCATACCTGGAATATTGTGTTGTTCTGTGTAGAACATAATATCATATACAAGTCGGACATTATCTCCTATAAAGCGCCCTGATAGAAATCCACTTTGATCTTCACTTATTATATCTGGTAAAACGGTTTTAATTCTATTTGCAATACTAGCTGAGGCGATTTTATAAGAAACATTCAATAAAGATATGGGACGCCAGTTTTTTAAATATAGTTTATCTTTATCACCTTTTGGAATACAGGTTATGACACCTTGTTTGTCGGTTATAGATAATTCTCCTGTTTCGAAAGCATAATTAATAGAACGTGTAAGGAAATACCCTAAATCAACCCAAAATACTTTGTAGAATGCTGGAGAAAAACCACTATTTCCAGGAGAAGAATCATTGGACATCTTTTTTAAACTAGCAAGCATTTCTGCATAAGACAATTTTCCCTCCAGCGAGAATTTAGTATGTTCTGAAAGTGTCTTAACTTGTATATTCTGTAGTAAAGCAGACAAATTAACATCTTCTACATTTTTAAGTGAGTACAGTGATTTATAGTGCTCAGCAGCTTCTTTAAGGATATCATTTTGTGTTGTTAAAATCTGACCTGATTTGGAATATAAGTTAACCATATGTTTAGATATAAAGTTTCTGTTCTCTAAATTACAAAAATATTTGGTTGGTTTTTCCCCTTCTGATATCCATTTTGCTCTTGATCTTATGAAAGATCCCTCTAGTTTTTTCAACCGTATATCTAAAAGTTCTTTCTTCTTTTTATCTTGTAGTTCAGTATCACCGATAGCCAATTTTTCTAAAGATTCTATTTCGGATATTAATTCTTGTTCTTTTTTATCTTCTTGTCTTTTTTTGAATGTAGCATATGAAATTGTGTTACCCCTAATTTCCATCATTAGTGTTTCAAAAAACAATTTATCATTTATTGTAAATTTTATATCATTATCAGAGATAGTTTCATTTGGTACATTGAAAGTTTGATTTTCAGCAGTATATTGACTTCTTACATTTTTTATAAGCCGTTTGGTTTGAGCCACATATGCCAAGTCTTTTAAGAGTGAGTTGTTGAACTTCCAATATGAAATGCCTTTTTTAAACTTGCCTAATTTTAAAGATAAGACTATCATAGAATGATCAGTTCTATAACCAGGTAAAATAGAAGCATTATCAAGATTTGTAAATAATGTACTAGTGACTAGAAAGAAATCTAACCTGGCCTTTTTAATAGGATTTTTCCTGAACCATGTATATTGTTTATTTTCAATATTTTGTTCTCTCCAACAGTCAATCAGATCATTTTGTAACATCATTTGTTGAACACTTTCTCTTGCAGAAGGGTTATTAATATTAACATAGTTAAAGTAGTCTTTTTCCGGATCCAAAACCAAGTTAAAATCTCCACCGATTATACATTCATTGTTTAACTGCGATAGTTTTTCGTTAATAAAATCGTAAAATTCTGGGTTATCTTGATTTGGTCCGTATAAACAAAATAATGAATAATCTTTGTCATAAATACTGCAATGTAAAATTAAAAGGTTACCATTAATGTCCTTTTCCAAGCTCTTAAATTTAAAATCAAAGTTATTGTTAACAAATATTGCCACTCCCCTAGACTGACTATTGTGATTGCTAAAAAAGCATTCAAAGCCCCATTGACTTCTTATATATTTGATATCTTTGTCTTTGAAATGAGTGTCTTGAAGGAAATAAATATTGAAATTTTTCGTTCTTAGGTAGTTGAAGACATCTTTACGTTTTTGACCGTCCCCCAAGCCCTGAACATTCATTGATGCGATAATTAAATTTTCAGTCATAGTTTACAAGTCGTGATGTCAAATGTGTAACTCTACAGACAGCGAACAACAGACATGGTTGTGTTATTGGGCCTCCCAGTCTCTTAAGTAAAAAAGGAAAAAGAATGTAGACAGAAATAAAAATGAACATTTCGGCTAAACATTTCACAGAGGTTATTGAGCTAATTGATCTTGTATATGTTTACTGGGTACGTAACGAATGCAACTGCTTTCCACACTGGATCCATATCGCATGTAAACAGTGTTCAATGCAAAAAATGGCAATTCTGTAGAATATGCATGTTATTGTTTTCACACAGGATTATTTTTTAAACAATAATTAGGATACTTAAATTGAAAATAGCAGAATAAGTGTGTTGGTTAAATATTTTACTCGGTATACTGAGAAATAAAAAATCTATGGTTTTGCGCACTAGTTTCACATAACATGCATATTCAGTAATACATAGTCTGAATAATTTATTTTATGACATAGTATAATCGTTGTACCTTGCATGTAGACTGTAGTGATGTGTTCGAGACTTGTTCTTATTATATAACATCAAAAAACACTCGTAAACATTATGCCCCGATGTTCTTACACTTGGGGTCACTTACACAGTTACGACTGTCATGTTTTAACAGTTAATATACACGCTGACATTACAAAACAGTGCGAAACAAAGAATTTTATTTTCAGCCGACACATCAAAACCTACTTTCTGTTGTCATAGTCGCTTACATCTTTGGCAAAATGAATTTGGCTTACATTAAAATGTTATCTTAAAAGAGATTGGTCATTGGACTCCAATATGTAGATTATTTGCCAATGATAACTTTTGTTCTAATCTATTTAGTAATTGATGCAAGCGACGTTCAATAGAGCAACATTAACCAATCAAAATTTGAGACAGACGTAGGTGTGTCACATTTGCATATGTAAATAAACAAAAGCACGTGTTGTTGTGTCTGACTGAAAATTAAAGATGTTATTATTTAGTTTTACATATTTCAATGAGTTTGCAATGTATATTCACTTTGTAGCACTTGTTATCGCAGTTTTCGATTTCTCCAGTGCAGCAAGCAGTGTTTTAAGTTCACGTTCTGGAATAAGTGACACGGATAAGTCAGTGTATAAGTCAATACGAAGTTTTTTTCCATTCAACAGTAGTGCGATGATCTTGCCCTCATCAGACCATGCGTTTTTTACCTCTTGCTTTGATGATACTTTTTCTAACAGTTTAGCATTTTTAATTGTTAAGTCCTCGCGTACCACGATGGCCGTTCCTTTCAAGTTTTTACGCACAGAGATTATTTCCTTCTTGGTGGTACGTCGCAAGAATTTACAAATCACTGGACGGGTTCCGTCTGCAAGGTATTTGCCCATCCTGTGAGCTATATCAATGTCACTCACCGATATATTTAAATTTAATTTTTCCCTGGCAAGTTTTACCACTAGGGCCGCGGTTTCCAGTGCCGTTTCCTCCTTATTTGTGTCCTCAAGACCGTATATCCGAATGTTATTTCGCCGGGAGTATTGTTCATGTTCGTTCAAGAGCACTTGGTGTTGTTTAATCTGTTCGTCTTTACATTCTATCTTTTCTTCTAGACGTTTGTTGTCATCTTTCACTTGAGCCATATCTTCTTTGATGTTATCAATTACCAGTTGCATTGCTTCATTTTCATTTTTCAGGTCATTTATTTCATTAGAAGATTGCAACAGCTTTTGTTTAATCGTTTTAAGTTGTTCGTACACTTTGTCGAAATCTTTCTTAATATTATCACTAAGTTCCTGTTTCAAAACAGTGAACTTGTCGCTGACAAAACTCTGGGAAGCTACATTTTCCATGCATTTGTCAATGTAGTCTTTAGACACAAGATTATTTATTTTCTCGCTGACAGTGTTTATAATTTCTACAAGGTCAGACATAGACGGCTCACTGTCCTTTGCCATGTTAGTCAGCATTGAGTCAATTTTGGCTTGTTTACTCGCCCTGTCTTTGACTGGTTTCTCGCTTTTTTCCTGAGGTTTTGCCGAGGAACACTCATTATTAGTTTGATCTTTGTCTTTTTCATTTTCTTTGTTCTTTTTCCCTTGACTTCGATTTCTCGATTTCAGGTTTTCTTTGTGTAGCTCGGAGCTCTCTGAATTTCCCGCCATAGTGTAAAATTTGTAAATAACTTACTTCTTGCTAGTCCTAGTCCAAATTTACAATATTCACTTTTTATTTCCGTATCACTTCTGTTTTGAACGTTTATGTTGGTCTCCAATCTTAATTTTATGATCTTGGGCCTGGTCTCTATTCACATCAATATAAGAAAAACAAACAGGTCATATTGGCCCTATACTGCTCACTGCACATCCAAATGGATAATGTTCATAAAAAAAACTACCACAGGCAGACCAAAATGTTGAAACCTCTTGCTTTGATAACGTGGCACACTTAGCATTAGTACATTCAAACAGTCAACCCTTTACTCCATGGACACATGTAATACCTAATATAGTTTCTTATTGAGAAAATTTTAATTCCAAACTGAACAACAATCACCCTGAATGGGCAAACAATAGTAGATCCAGCTCAACCTACACATAAGTGCAATCTGATCTAGATCTACACTTCTGACTCAGAAGTAAAAGATGTGCAGGTAAGTCTGGGTCTTGACTGAGCCATATCAATAGTGTTGTTTCAAGTCAAATGTAAATCTAACATTATACAAAGATTTCACTTTGATCATGTATCCAAGGTTTTTCCTCAATCTTACTCAAAATTGTAAAAGAACCATTTCACAATCGATCTTCAGACTTTCTTTTCCACCTGTGTAATAAATGTGGCAGTAAAAACTCTTTCAGGTAAGACCTATCGTCTGTGTGCCTGAACACCTGACCAATAAAAAAATAGACCTGACTGCGTAGTTAAACAATAACAGTGCATGCAAAAAAACTAACATCATATGTATATCAATAACATGTTCGCAAAGAGATTCTCAATACAAAATCATAATTGAGGACAACCATCTGCAACTCAAACTGACTAGACTTAACAAATATTCTCTGACCATTAGCTCTGTTATGTATTCTGGCATAACTAGACAAATCTACAAAGTTTACCGTTTACTACATAAATAGAGGTTTTATCGCATGTGCTATCAGTGTAGATCCAGACCAGCAGGCAAATCTACAATGTTAGCATATTTGTCAGAAATAACCTAATGAATCAAAAAGCCAGCAGTGTAGATCCTGATCAGATGGCAAAAATGTGCCATCTAATCTGGATTTCCACAGTGTTTGCCCATGTTTTCAACTTGCCGGATGTTTTGTCATGCCAAACAGATGACTGAATCATGAGAGATACACAAAAATGTTCAGAAGTCTGTTGGTGTTTTAGCAAACACAACAATCTATGAAAACTTAACAATATCAACAATATAATCAATGTAAAGCATTTTCTTTACCTCAACTGCTGTTCTTTGTACTTCAGTGCCAAAAATCATTAAACGCCATTTTGAGACCAGTCTGGAATCTCAGGCATCAGACTAGTTGTGTACACTTAATTTAAACCAATTCGATAGTTTACTCTCTCCCATTCAACCAATCTGATGCTTAAGATTTGAGAATGGTCTCCAGTTCCAGTTTTATCATTTATGAGCACAGAGATTTTTCTTATTTTAAATGAATCTAGTTTACTATTTTTTCAAACTTCTGGAGTTCATGTTAAATGTCAAAACTGTATAAGCAAACATGTAATTCTTGTGATACGTGTAGTTCATACATTCCCAACATTTAATTTTAATCATCACCCAAAACATAAATGTACAAAATTACACATTTCTTGTATAATGACTAAGGTAAAGACATAAAAATAAGCATGACAGATCAATAAACAATAATATCACAAGCAAAACTGTATCACAC
The DNA here is from genome assembly GCA_038501625.1 of Corbicula japonica. Lineage (NCBI taxonomy): Eukaryota > Metazoa > Mollusca > Bivalvia > Venerida > Cyrenidae > Corbicula > Corbicula japonica. The sequence continues at coordinate 63,877 of JAZAYU010001089.1, read as the reverse complement.
ATTATTATACTGCAAAGAAATTTCCTTGAATTTGATTGGATAATTTGCCGCTGATGTATATCCGTATTTACGGATCGTCCGTAGATATGAACTGCACGTGCCTTAATTTCCCCGTCTGGCCTCCCACCTTTTGTTGTCGTCCGCCATTTTGTTTTGAATTACCATAAAAATGCATAATTTGAAGCCGATCTTGTAAATTATAAAGCGGTATGCTTAGGAATTACTAAAATTGTTACAGAAAATATTAATGTTATGTTTTTAACGTTGAAAACGATCAGATTATTCTCAAATTTTGTGAATAAAAATCAAATGGATAGTCCATTCAATTTCTATAGAAGTGACGTCATGCAGGTAAATTAATGACGTCAGACATGTAATTATTGAGGTTCTCTGAGGGGAATTAAGCCGTTCAGCATTAAATAAGCGAAATCAAAGAAAAATCGATGTTTTCTAATTATTTTTTGTCCCAAAAACTCTTTGCAGTATAATAAAACAATTATTTGGTTCCTTGAAAGGGTATGTGAGGATATATTGCCGGTCTGGGTGTCATATTATCCCTCGCCTGCGGCTCGGGTAATATGACACCCAGACCGGCAATATATCCTCACATTCCCTGTCAAGAAACCAAATAACTATATAATATTTCCCGCAATCAGGTTGAGAATTCAGTTGACAAATTCCAGTAAAGACTTTAAATTAACTTTAAAGGGCTTAGTCATATTTGGAATCAGTGTAGACTAAGATTAGCCAATGTATCAGAGCAGTTTGATGAGGGTCTACACACTTCACTATTCAGCCAGTCACTTCAGCAATTAGGCTGAGAATTAGGTTGACAAAATACATGTTAATCCTTTCTTTCATAGACACACCTTTATTCTGTGAGCGAACAGTGTAGATCCAGAGCAGTCAGCACATCTGTGCTACCTGATCAGGATCTGCACTTTTAGCTTTTTGATTCATGAGGTTATTTCTGACCAAAATGCGACCAGTGCAGATCCTTCTCAGACAGCACAGATGTGCCGGCTGATCTGAATCTACATTGGTTGCACATGTGTAAAAATGCATTTTTTTTATCAAGGAAATGGTTAACAACAGTGATGAAGTGATGATGTTTCATATGCAACAACTTTTAATCCATAGCCTCTCCATAAGTGCAGTCTGATCAGGATTTAAACCATTCTCTTTTTCAACCAATCAGTTTCTGCAAAACTGCTATATAACAACAAATGGTTGATATGCAATTCCAAGAAGCACAAGTTTATTTCACAAATTTCAGTCCTATAATGGTTAACGCAAGTTTACAGCATTTTACATATAATAAGCCAAAGAGATAGAAGATTATCTCATATAATACCAAGTAAAGTTTGCATCAATTGCAGTAACAGTCTGTGAAGTTAGATTATACAATACATTATTACCAGTAATGTTCAAGCTTGAAGAAGATCAAAAGACCTTTTAACTGATGTCTATCTCTTTGATGTAATGCAAACTCATTTTTGTTTAACAAATAGAAATGTGTAATAAAAATTGTATTGTTATTCAAGAATGCTGCAGAAACTAATTTTGTTTAAAGAATGGAAATGTGTGATAGAATTTACCTTGTTAATCAATAAGGATGCAAAAACTAAAATAAAATCATCTGAATTCTCAACACTGCTTGGCAAATACAACTAAACACTAACCAACATTATACCCAGTGTAATAATGAAATTTCATACATCAAAGTCAACCATCCTTTTTACAGACAATTTTTTGAAAACATTGTATATTCTCTTAAACAGTTTGATCCAAAAAATTGGTCTCCATATAATGAAAAATGAAAGTAAGACTGGAAACCAGTCTAAGTTCCCAACATTTTGATTGGCTGAAATTAAACACAGCCTCAAAATTGAGCCATGGCAGACTTTAACACCGATCTGCAGCCTTAGATTTTTAACATTGAGACCTGGTACATTTGACATGTCATGTTTATAAATTCAACGATGAGATCTTTTTTAGGAATGTGTTTCAAGTGTTAAAAGACGCTACTTGTAAAACTCTTTATTCTCACTGCATACATGCTCTGGTATTTCAGTTACCCTTTACTTCATATATATGCATTTTTATGCGCGTGTCATACCATAAGGCCGTCTGATCTGGATCTGCACCGGTTGCATCTTAGTCAGAAATAACCTAATGAATCTAAAAATGAATGGTATAGATCCTGATCAAATGGCAGAGATGTGCCTGCTGAATTGAATATACAATGTTCTCACATGTAGCAATAAAATGCATATATATTTAGTAAAAGGTTGAAGGTACATGTAAGCATAGATCAATATCCATATCCATGATCTACACTTAAGATCATTATCGCATGGATGTACCAGCTGATCTGGATCTACACTGGTGATAAAACCTGTATAAATCAAGTAAAGAGAACTAACACTCCAGATATGTTTTAATTAGTTCAGTTTCTTTTTAGAATAAATCAAGTCCAGCTTTTAATATAAAACACAAAGCCTTTGTTTTCTGACTAAGTCAAACAAAGTTACAGGAATTGTAGTCTCTATATAACAACTGAGACTAACAAAAACAACAAAACAAATCACAGCACAATAGATCCATTGCATTGATATTTGCCAGTATTATATTTTAGAATAATAATATTACATATGATAAATACTCGAAAGTTACACTGTATTCGCATGTATAAATTCTGTATTAAACTTTTTTTGTATTAGATAAAGGTGCATGTTCAAAATAACGACTGCCTACACCTGGCTTAAAGGTAGTTAATCACTTTTTCATTCTGATGAGTACATCAAATAAGGTATAAAGTTATAGCATTTTGTTTATATGAAATCTGTGCACCAATATTTTCAATAACTTTACCAAAATTTGGCGTGGTAAGAGGTTTCCTAACTAGGATACACAACTAAGTGTATTATAAAAATTAATTAAGTGTAATACTGTATAAAGTTATAACCCATGTTTTGAGTCACATTATAGAGAGCTTTGTAGAAGTCATATATTAAATACATGACTTGTAGTATATAAACCGAATGAAACAAAGTTGTTCATCAAAGTTTGCAAGTTTTTGAAAGTCTACCACTAAATTCTGATTATGTCCCTTTAACAAATTCAACAGCATCCACAAGGTTTAGGGGTGATAGTTAAACTGTATTACTGGTAGGTCAAATAATCAAAATCCAAAAAATGTTTCACTGGAACAGCAAGTAGTTAACAAAAAAGGTAAATAAAGCTATTAACTGCCAGTTAAGTATAGATTTTCTATAGAAGTGGGTGTAATTAAGGTAATTTGCGAAGTCTCATGGTGTAGATCCAGATTAGTCTGCACATCCATGGCATCTGATCAGGATCTACACTATAAAATTTTGCTTTATGATTCATTAAGTTATTTCTGACCAAGAAGCGACTAGTGCAGATCCAGACCAGACGGTACAAAATGTGGATGCTGATCTGGATCTACACTAATTGCACACACGAAAACAACATGTATATATGGAGTGAATGGTTAGAGTTCCTAGTAAGCAACATGTCTTATCATAATGATGTAGACGTGATAATGCAGAAGCTAAAAAATTTACGAAATTCTTTTTTGTTTTAATTATTCTTAACACCGTGGTCCTCGAACGTTAGCCTGAAAATGCCTTCCAGTTCAACAAAGCTATGACCTTTAATACTCTTGCACAGTCATTGAACTATTCAACTTATTAGAATATGCTGTCTTAACGTCTGTAACTTGATACTTAATATCTAATAAAATTATTCTAACAGGAAAAATCATTTAGAGAAATAGTTTTATATTCCTTTTATGGTATGGAAGACCGTCTTAAACCAGTTTTTGAATAAGATTTAACTTGGCAATATTACAGGACTAGCTACTCCAATGACAATAACGTTACCAATTGTAACCTACCAAGTACTTTAAGATCAAAACAAGCGAACAATGTACAATGAATAACCTGGTTATACATCATCAGTCACAAGGTTATGAGTCATGCTATTAAATAAGAGACAGAAGTTTAAGTGCAAAGATTGCACTAAATAAATACATACTGAATAAATTCTTATTTTAATATTTGTTGGAAGAACTTTTAATATTTGTTCAATGAATTAACAGGAAAAATAACCAGTCTGATCAGAAGCCACTCCGTTTGCTTTTTGATTCATTAGGCTATTTTTTGATCAAAAAGCTTAGTAAACAATGAAGATCCTGATTAGCCAACACATGAGTGATGTTTAATCCGGATCTACACCGTTTAATTGTTTATTTATTAGGTTATTTCTGTGATGAAGCGAACAGTGTAGTTCCTGATCATATTACACAGATTAAATAGTTAAAACAGATAAATGTTATTCAAACCATATAGGCTCTTAAGTATAGGAAAGCAAAAAAACAATGTCACATAATAAGCAAGTATTCAATCTACACCAATTGTCCACTAATTACTAGTTATCAGTTCATTAACACCATTATGTCACTGGTACAGAAGTGACAAAGAAACATACCCAACTTTAACACATAACGGCAAGATAACAATGCTATGAAAAAAATGTAAAATGATATTGCACTTAAACATCAGTTAACATGCACTAAGATGAACTACACAGTCCTGATTCTACACCTAACTCAAATCTAACAACACTTAACCTTTTCCTCCATAGACACACCTATATTGCATGGGCGAACAGTTTAGATCCAGATCAGACAGCACATCCCTGCCTTTGATCAGGATCTAAACAATTCGCTTTTTGATTCATTGGGTTATTTGACCAAAATGCGACCAGTGCAGATCCTGATTAGACGGCACCGACATGCTGGCTGATCTGAATCAACACTGGTCGCACATGCGTAAAAATGCGTAATTATGGAGGAAACGGTTAAGGGTTAAGTGGTTGCGTCTGCTGTAGAACAGAACAGAACCTGACATGCACTGTAAATAAGAATAACACTCTATCATTGCAGCATAACAAATTGCTTAAACTTTGTAACTTTGCACAAAGTTCAAAATACAAACTTCAATTGCTCCTAGTCTTACATTCATTAATAAGAAGAAAACACTTATCTCTTCAAAGCAAACCACAACATGTTATACACAACCTATGTAGACCCAGAATATTCTTCACATTCACACAGCCTGATAAGGGTCTACACTGTTCATTACTTAGTCAATAAACATTTTCAAAATATTCCTATGATCAATGATGAATTGGTTTCAAAATATAGAATGATGAGACAAAAATGGACTAACTTCATAATTCTATATGAATTTGACCAGAAATGTCCCAAAGCATGAACAATTTTCATTGACCTTAATTTTGAACCCTTTACTTCAAATACATGTACATATTTATTGCATTGGGCGACAGTGTAGATCTAGATTAGCTGGTAAATATGTGCCATCTGATCAGGATCTACACTAATTGCTTTAAGATTCATTTGGTTAATTCTGATCAAGATGCAACCAGTGAAGAACCAGATCAGCAGCACAGATGTGCCAGCCAGCTGATCTGGATCTACACTGGTCGCAAATGTGTCAACACCTGTACATATGGACTAAATACTAAATGTTAATAGTTCAGCTTCCATAATGGAAAGACAAAATATAAATGACATTTCAAGAAGTACATGTAAACAATAAAGGTACAATTACTCCTAATTACCTTATGTTCACCACAATTTAAAACCTATACCCCCTAGGGCCTACAGTTAAATGCAGTTAAACATTTGGCAGGTTAACAGCATAGATTCAACATTATAATTTAATAGACTTCCTTAATGCTACTGGCCATACATGTAATGTTAACTGGACAACACTCATATTATTATTAACAAGTTTCACACATAATCTACCGTAAAATAATACATTCCTTAACAATACTTTTAATATACAATTTGACTTGTGATGATTTTGGTAGAAACAATGTCATACCGTTTAATTATAAAAGACATTGTTATTTTAGGAAAGAATGACCTTGGCAAAAACACATTAATTTCAAGACAATAATTAATACAACCTGTCTTTAACATATGTAGAATAACAAAATCTGACAGGTGTATATCAAGCAAGGTTATAATTGGTAACGCTTGTCACTGCATATCACTTGAAATGCATTTATTACTTATTAGCCTATTTTATGCCAAGGTAAAGCACATCAATTTAAATAGTATTATTCTGCATTTCTTATGACTGTTTAAAATATCTAATTTTTCGCAACCATGTTTTTTAATTTAAATATTTGGAATTATTTGACGCAAAAAATCATTTAATAGTAAAATAGTTTTAATTACCGGTACTAGGTAGTCCATGAAAAGCATTATAAAGATTATATACATGTACATTCAGGGTCAGATCCAGGGGGGGGGGGGTTCAGTGGGGTTGCTCGATTAACTTTTGGCGCATCAATTTTAATATTTACTTTCAAGGAAATTTCAGCAAGAAATTTGAAAATAATCATAATAATATCTTAAGACTGGTGCGAACTAACCCTTATCTGGAAATCTTGCATCCAACCCTGTATACATTGATGAACTTCTTATAATTGGAGAAAAAAAAACACATAAAATATGGTTACAATGTAACTTACAACTAACAAAATCAAACACAGCAATATTGTTCCAGTTATATTTACATATTAAATGCAATACTGATCGTCAGAATACACCACATGTAAAAGTTGTGATTCTCAAAACATGCCACCCTCTTTCCATCCAAGCCTCGTGTTTGTCAGAACACAGTTTTTTAAACTGAATTAGATGTAATTCTAGAAAACAATACTACCAGCAAATATATGCCAGTCTATGTCACTACTAAGTTCAGTTTATCAAGTACGAAAAAATTGTTCTCCCGAGGTAGAAGGGTTTGACATTTCAAATCCTGCTAATGTCTGTGAAATAATTCAATTAATATCATTAAGTAAACAAGTGAAAATTCTCAGATATGCATTGATTTTAATACAAGATCTGAACTGCAGCTTCAAAGTAAATAAATATTTTAAGTTCTGACTCAGCTTTATGCCACCTTTTCAGCCGAAGATCTTCTGTGAATCAAAGAATTTTCCTTTCCATAAATGGGCCTGCAACTTTGTTCACTCGACTCAGTGTTCCATGAATCCTCAATATGACCATTTGTGTATTCAACCTTGCCATCAGTTTTAGAAGTTGCAATAAACGCATCAACCTGACTGTCCACTACTGAAAGTGCAATTCCAAACTGGGCCGCATAATAAGTGACCATAATAATTGGGTGTGCATATGGCAGAGGAAATAAGAACCTATCCACAGCGATTGTAAGGTCCGAGATAACAAAGGCTATTGATCCAAAACAACCGGACATCTGTGTCCATGTAACACGGTCGTCAAAGAAATTAAACGTGTGAATTCTGGCTGTGGCCCTCCAGGCCATGGTGCAAATTACAGCAATATATGCAGCTACTAGATAAACCATAATGCCTTTAAGACCTGGGCTAAGGAACCAGTAGACAAGGCTACCTAGCACAGCGAATACACTTCCAGCATATAGATTCAATGGCTTCCAACCAAAAGCACGAGAATAGCATATCTGGGCAATGGCAAAACACCCAATGCCAAGTTCAAAATATTTTTTGGCCCAAACAAGACAGATATCTCCCATGCAGGAAAATATCAGACCAATCAAAACTCGTCTTGAATATCTGTAGTACTCTGTAATGTTCATCCCATTCAGCAGCACAAACAAAATCAGTGATATGATTGGCAGACATTTTATGATGCAGAAGAACCAGGGTGCTGTGGTTTCGCTTGCCGGTGTATTGGCAAATAGCACAAAGAAAATTGTACATGTCTTGAAGAAAGGAACCAGCTTTGGTCCTACACTCTTCAACTGAAATGATAAAATTTCATGAGTTAATTGAAATGTTTACTAATTAAAGTAAAAAATGCACAGCAGCTACATGTAGCTCCAGAAAAATTCATTTTATTTTTAACATGTTTGCATTATGACGGATGAACTGTTTGCAGTTAATGGATTTTTAAAGGTTGTTGTGGTGAAAAAAAGTTAGCTGACAACAGAGATCCTTGCTTTGTTAAGTGATAACTGAATTAATAAACCCTTTCCTCCATAGACTCACACACCTTTATATTGCATGGGCAAACAGTGTAGATCCAGATCAGCCGGCACATCTGTGCTGTCTCATCAGGATCTGCAATGTTCGCTTCATGATTCCTTAGGTTATTTCCAACCATAGATCTGCATCTACACTGGTACGTCGCACATGCCTAAAAATGCTGTATATGGAGGAATGGGTTAATTATGAGTTGCTAAATGCCACTGATCATTATATGCAAATGGACATGCAACAAGAACATTAAATTTCTCACTTTTAAAGACGGAAACTGCTAATTAAAACCACAATTGTTTTTTTAGGTTCTGTAAATCATTTTCTTTGTCTGTGATTACTGAAAGTGGGTCAGTGGACAAATCTCCCTTAAACAATAAAGGAAATATTTAGGCCTAATTTGCTATTTTCTGTTACAATATTGTTTCATTTTTCTTTCATTACAATTAATATTGGTATTGTGCATATGTTTTTTCTCAAAATTTTCTCAAATATGGAAAAAAACCCGCCAACGCTCCAGCTGTCAGCTGATTATCATTTTGCGGAAGATGTGCGCAAAATAAGATCATGCAAATAAATAAGAAATTTCTAAATAAAAGCACAAATCAGGAGGGTTCCTTTAGGAGTTAATAAATGATTCTGAACAATTCTTACCACAGTAACTGGTTTTGTCATGATTAGTCCTCTTCACACACAAAAATATGTATTCTTTCTTCGACGACTGCTGACCTCCAATATGTTATTGTTAAATTTGTTTACATGAAAGTTCTATTTATAATTCGTTATTACATCATAAGTGAATTCTTACAACAAATACCATTCGTTAGAAATGAAGATACGTCCGATATTCTTACCAATCGAAATTCTTCTTTTATTTGAGGTATTGTATTCGGAACATCTTTAATGGAAAATGTGTTGATACTTTCAATTGGATGTTGGGAGAAAAACTGACCAATCATAGAGAATGTATCAGAGGCTGGAAAAAATGGATGCTGACAAAAAATAAGGAAGTGATTTCGACTTTTGCGAACGATGTCTTTTCTTAATATCGGCCAAAAATTTGAAAAGGTTATGGGAAAGGAACCAGAACTGTTGGAGGCTGCTAGAACAGGAAATCTGCATGTAGTGGAAAAACTGTTGTCAAGTAAAGGACGAAAATCTCAACACGTTGGTGTTGGTGGAGCAATTGGGCAAAAGTTGACAAGGTAGAATTGCAAGGATAAGTCAACGTGACAGTTTTGTGATGGATTCACACATGACAAACATAAATTCTGGTTTACAGTTTTACAAGATCTGTAGACATTGATTTGACCATTTTTGCATCATTGCATGGTTTGCATGACCTATATATAATTATTTAAATCATTATAGTATCCTGGTGTCCCGTATTTCAACGCACTTAAGCATTTAATCCAAAACAACTTTTAAATTGAATGTTCATTTTGAATTCAGCATTAGTATCATGAACATACATCCTTCCTTATTTGAATAAAACTGCAATTTTGAAAAAATATCAAGAATGTTTTTGTAGAGCAAGAAACAAACATGACAACCCCAAAAATGCTAACTTTCGTCTTCCACCACATATTTTGACGCATATAATGTAACCATATTTCTAATTAGTTAAAAGTAAGTTTACACACTGTCTTTCATCTGGCACAACAAAAGAACTTGAATTATGTTATTTTAATCATCTAGAATAAGTTTTCCACAATTGTTATATGGTAAAAAATTGGAAAACGGAACTTCATTGAAAATTCTGCATCTAGTCTGCTTGAAGTGCTTAAAGACATCACTCTTGGATGACTAGGGGTATCTTTCCTGTTTGCCATCACTTACCATATCACCTTGGGTAGGGCCAAAGAAAAAAATAGGTCTGTTTCCGGTCGCCCGACCGACCCTCTAATTTTGGTCCCGACCTTAAACTTTTTATTGGTTCAAGTAAATCAGGGGTGTAGAAATGTTTTAGAAATGGGCCGAAAGCCGGTAAATAAACATTCTCGCCTGCTACGTTTCCCACTAATACAAAAATTAATATATAAATTTTATCGAGTTGGTCTCTTGGTGTTCACTTTTCACCTTACGTTAGATACGATTTCTGCAATATTTTGCTCAATCTATATCGAGTTCGGAGCTCTGTTAAAGAATATTTGTTTACATCCGGTGAAATCCCCAGTCGCTATTTTTAATTGGCTAACACGCACGTGGCTATGGCATTACCTCGGACGATTTTTATTGTGACGTCATTTGTCTAATCCCTCCCGGCAGAATAATAACATGTGACACAGATGTGCGTGGGTGAAGGTCGTGTAGCTATATGCGTATCAATGGAGTGTGAAAATTCTCTTTTTTTACGCAGAGAAAGCGTAGTATATAGTACGTAAAACTAATATATCATGCAACTGAAATGGCCTTGTATTGAAAATGACAACAGTACCTTAAAATATGGTAGACGGATACGTTCGTTTTCGTAACTTTTTATGCCACGGTGAATCTCGGAATGCACAAAATTAAAAATGAAAGTAGGTCTATATCGTAATATGCCGTATGTACACTGATATCCTTTGGAAACACGTAAAATTTATGAATCAGAATAAAATTTGTATTGGAGATGTTTATTATCAAAACAGAGCAGAACAACAATTATGTACAATTTCATATTGGAAATATGCAAGAAGTTCTAGAAATTTTGTGTAATGGAGAAATTTTAATAATTTAAGAGGAATAGTTGATCAGTATTTGTAACAATAAATGATGAAGTCGTGCCTCCAGATGTAAATTTTGTGTTTCAAAAAGGCTACAATCTCTGTCGGCTGAACCCCCCACTTACCCCAACTCTGGGACCCAGACCCCCTTTATACTTTTTTAATTTTTCCTTTATATAAATCGGACAAGCATGCATACATGTGAACAAGTGTACATTACCACAACATAGACATAAGGATTAATTGATAAATTGGCACTCCAGCTGAAGAGCTTACATTTGTAAAAAGCTGCTTTTTATGCGTTCTTGTATTGAATACTGCAGTGTATATGCAAATAATGATCAGTTGCCTTCCTTGCATCACACACCAACTTCTCCAAAAAAAAAAGAAAAAAAAAAGAAAATCCTACCTACCTACCTTCTTTTTTTTTCAAGGAGACCGGAAACGGACCGAATTTTGTTTTTGGCCTAGTGTCCTTTGCAGTCTTAATATTTTGATATTGTAGAGTGAAAAAAAACAACAATGATGGTAAATTATAAATCAAGGTAAAAATGTATGAAAACAATATAACATGTAAGGGATTTACAACAAAGACAAATTTTAGTACACCATTATATTGAACTCATGCCCATCACATGACTTTGATGCTATATTTGTCATTTGTTGCATACAACAAGAAAATTTGTTTTAAATTGTGTAAAATGGTACCAATGTTAAGGATTTATTCAACAGGTGAAAAAGTATTAAGTAATTCATGTTATATTTACTATATCATAAAACAATGATGTTTTACTGGCTTCAGTTTGCATAATTTACACACTTTTATTTATTGAATGGTCAGATGAATATTAACTGTTAATTTTGCAGTATAATTACATCATTAGGAAATCACATATTTAGAAGCGATGTCAAAACAAACAGTGCGTCAAAATATATGGTGCGTCAAAATATGTGGTGCGACGATATGCCAAACACGCAGAGATGCCTATGCCAGATCACTGCCATTAATGAGCATTCACAAATACTACTTTTTTATGCCCCACAAATACCTACCTAAACAGAAAGATTTGTCAATATCATAAAACAACACAGTTTTCCAGAAACCTTACCTGCCAATAATTTAGCCAGAAACTGTGAAACATACTGTGATATTACCTGTAACACATAGATGTACTCAACTCTGTGACATAAAATGTAACTTTGTAACTTTGCAACCTAAAATGAGAGATCTGATACAGATCTAGGGATTGTCTGTTAGAGGCGTTTTTTTTGTCTCAACTTAGCTCTAATGCAGTTGTTTCTTCCTGGCTGGCATTTCATGACAGTCTGGGAAGATAATAACTTAGAAAGATCTGGACATTGAATGATTGACTTTATATATACCCAGCAAAAGTATCCACTTTTTCTACATGAAATAATATATTGTGACAACAGAAAATAAAATTCAGAATGCTTTATTTAAGACAATTTGCATTTCTTTCTTTAAGTATTACAAGGAATCATAGTTTTCCTTAAAATCAGCATGCATTTTCTTTCCCTTTGTTTAAGTTTTAAAAATTAACCCATATTTCTTAAAAATAAGAGTGTTCATTAAGAAGATTTCTCAAGTTCTTATGGTCAATAAAAACACAAAACATTCAAGAGTAGTACTGACAAAGTCACAAATATGCATATTTTCAGTTTTCTGAAGTCTGTCAACGTGAACTACACAGACAAGAATGGCTACACAGCCCTACACCATGCTGCAGTTAATGGGCATAGGTAAGTCTTTAAGTTTTGCTTTTGTTTGTTGATACACCCCAGGGTTTTCATTAGATATCCTTTTACATTGCCATCTAACTTAACACTTCAAGTTCAGCTGTATTTTGCAGGATGTTTTGGCACACTTGCCTTAACCCTTTCCTGTATAGATACGCATTTTACGCATGTGCGACCAGTGTAGATCCAGATCAGCCATCTGATCAGGATCTGCACTGGTCGCATTTGGTCAGGAATAACCTAATAAATCAAAAAGCAAACAGTTTAGATCCTGATCAGATGGCACCGATGTGCCGGCTGATCTGGATCTAAACTGTTCGCCCTTGCAATAAAGGTGTATCTGTACAGGAAAGGGTTAATAACCAAGCAGCAGGCTTATTAGTGTCTCCAAGACATTTTACCCTTCACTCCATTGATAAGGCTTTTATACCATGTGAGCCAAAGTTGTTTTGCATTCTGCTCAAGATCTGCGTCCTTGCCGTTATGGTGAGAAATAAGTGAATAATGGAGATGCTAATCAGATTGCCCAGATATGGGATAAAACTGTTTATGGAGTAAACTGATAATTACCATGCTTTTAAATCTATGCTATTGATTCTCATATATGATCACACAGTGATTATCACCAATGATAACTTCCTTGTGGCTTTGATTTTGTGCACACCATAATGACAGGTTTTTACACACCACAATGACAGGTTTTTTTAGATTGAACCAATACCAAATCTGCAAACACAAAGGTAAAGTTTAAGTGTTGACTTTTTGCTCCCTGGAATATGCTATCATCCCATGGGCAAACAACTTGTGTAGATTTAGACCAGCCAGCACATTCATGCTGTTTTATCAGAATCTACACTGTTCTCTTTGATTCATAAGGTTATTTCTGACCAAGAAACAACTACATGTAGTGTAAATCAAGATCAGATGGCATCAAATGTTGTGCTGGCTAATCTCTATTTATGATGATCCCACACAAGATAAAACCTGTATATATGGATTATGGAATAATGCCGATATAATTAGGTTAAAATAAATAAAAAATATAGCAACTTCATGCATGTTCTGTGCCCTTGTCAGTGTCATTCACTCAGCCAATTTCATTTGTGATATCTGATCTAGTTGAATGGTTTGTTGTACATGCCTTCACAATAGATGACACAGTTTCATTGAATTATTGCAGAACTTGCAGAGGACTTTAATCTGGATGGTTTGTGAATAATGAAATTTGTACATGCATTTGGTAATGGATTTAGAATTTATGTCAAAGGGATAAATCAAAGAAAAGCCTTGTTAAGCCAATAGAGTCCTGGGCTGAAGGTTATAAAACTGAGATTGGAAACCAGTCTCAAATCCTGAGCATGTGATTGGCTGAACAGGCAACTGGTCACCTTTTCAGCCAATCAGATGCTTGAGATTTGAGACTGGTTTACATGCTCAGTTTTGTAACATTTGGCACATGTTACATTGACAGACAGAGCTCAGATGAGACCAAAACTTGATGACCTTGAACCCAGAACTTGTTAAACATATGGGTATTTTTTTCATTGGGCTTTCTAAAACTTTCTGAATTTTCTTACCCCACAAATACTAATGAATTTATAGAAAATAGATGAGAAGTTTTGGTCTTCTAGTTTTAAGGAAATTAATAATAGGATCAGTGTTTATGTTAATGTTAGCTGTGAAATGTTCCTTAAAATGATTGATTGTTGTATTTGGAATGTTTTTCTTTTAACCCTATACTCCATATATATATGTTTTAATTTATGTACAACTAGGGTAGATCCAGATCAGCTGGCATTTTTGGGCCATATCAGGACCTTAACAATTGTCTTTTTGATAAGAAGTAACCTAATGAATCAAAAAGTGAATATTTTAGATCCTGATCAGACAGCAAAGATGTTCTGGCTGATCTGGATCTACGCTGTTCACTCATGCCTTAATTGGGTATATATGGAGGAAAGGGTTAATTTAAGCCAGTGTAGAGCCAGATAAAACCAAGAACAGATGGCACAAAATTGTTGCAGTTATCTGGATCTACTCTGGTTGCACACACCATACAATTGTTATAATTATATGCTGTAAAGGGATAGATAAAAGTTTGTTGGTTGTAATGCTCAGATATGGTAACTGATGTTTGCTGAGGTGCACAAGATAAAGGAGGTCTTCTTTAGAGTTGAAAACCACCTCCCAGCTATCAGAACAGTAGTTGTTTCATTTATGTATAATTTATGTGTAACTGTATGGTAGGGTTCTGACTTCTGTTCATGTAACAGCTTGAACCCTTTACTCCCTTTACACCTTTAATCACATGTCACTTGATCTGGATCTACACTGATTGCATTTTGGTCAGAAAAAAACTAAAGAATCTTAAAACAAACAGAATAGATCCTGATCAGATAGCATGAATGTGCTGGCTGATCAGTGCCTAAGATCATAAAACTAAGTTTTGAGATCAGTCTCAAATCTCAAGGATCTGATTGGCTGAAATGGCGACTGGTCGCCATTTCAGCCAATCAGATCCTTGAGATTTGAGACTGATCTCAAACTTAGTTTTATGATCTTGGGCCCTGGAACTTCATTGTTCACCAATGTGATAATAGTTACATCCCATGGAGTAAAGGGTAAATGGTTAAACAGGTTTGACACATTGTATTCTTTTTATTAGTGTTTAAAAAAAAGAAATTTAATGATAAAACCAGTTTGTTTGAGTTGCAAATTCCCCTCTGAACATACACAGTGCAAAGTATAAGTTGTAGGGAAATTTATTTTGTGGATTACATTACATGTTATTTTGCAGCTCTTGTACCAAGGTTATAAACTGAGAACGAGCCTGCATTGTTTGCTTTTTGGTCAGAAATAACTTAATAAATAAAAAAGCTTTCAGTGCAGATCCTGATCAGGCATCAGGGATGTGCCAGCTGATCTGGATCTACACTATTTGCCCTAGCAATAAAAGTTGTATATATATGAATTAAAGGGATAATTGTTGCATGTTAGCTTCCCATTTATTTTCAGACAGGGCTACTCCAGACATTTCCTTATAAATTGGTCTGAAACTTGTCACACTGTTTTCACTAATGTGATTTATAATATTGCCGACGTGGAAATTAAAGTTTGCACTTTATAGCCACTTCCAGGACAGTAAAAAAATAACTTGCATTTTAACCCTTTCCTCCATAGACACCTTTATTGCGTGGGCAAACAGTTTAGATCCAGATCAGCCAGCACATCTGTGCCGTCTGATCAGGATCTAAACTGTTCGCTTTTTAAATGGTTAGGTAATTTCTGAAAAAATGCGACCAGTGCAGATCCTGATCTGAGACACACATGTGCCGGCTGATCTGGATCTACAGGGTTAAACCTTGATCAACTTGTTTGAAAATCAATACAAATGTGACAATAACTTGTTATTGAATGATGTCTCTTAGGATTGCGAGTGGTTTACAGTGTTCTATTTATAGGATAATATTAAATATTTGGTGCCGCAGCTGTCATAACAGGAACTATGATGCTGCTTTGTGATAAAAGTTGTTTTTCAAGCTAAGAATATGCTATAATAAGGATTTACTTTGTCTAGGAGCTTCAAGTAACTTAATACAAGAAAAACTTTTAGAGACCTTCAACTGTAAACCAATAAATATTCGTGACCAATTAATTTTTGCTCTATTTGCAGATGGCACTAAAGTGCAAATATTAATATGCATGAATATGTCTGCAGGATTATGAATTTATATTTCAGAAATGAGATAATGCGAAAAAAAATATTTATAAATATGTCTTACTTGCCCAAACATGAAAATTTGTATGCAGTTATATTTATTGGTTTACCATATAGATATTGGACACCATCTGTAGGACCTTTGTGATGAACTAACCCTTTCTAACTTGGAAAAAATAGATTAACCATTTTAAACCACATAGATCTGTGCTGTCTGGTCTTGATCTACACGGCTTGCTGTCAGATTCATCGGGTTTTTTCTGACCACAAAGTAAAATGCATGTATATGGAGTAAAGGGTTAAACTTTTAGCTGAAATTTGAAAACATGAGATCTATTTACATTGTGGTGTTTAGAATTAAATAGGTTTAATAAGAAATCTTTCAAGAATATAAAATTTGATTGAACAAGGAAGTAACTAAATTTTCAACGTTTTTTTGCACTGAATCCAGATTATTATAGTATCCACCTGCAAATTCATCACTTTATTGAAAGAACAGTCTAAGTAAAATTGAAATAAAAAGGAGTTAGACTAATATTTCAAAGAAGGGGATGACATGCGTTTGAAGAAAATTAATTTGATTGATAAATGTTACAGATTTATGTCACATTTATCTTCCTGGTTTTTATCTGCTTAATTTTTTGCCATGCTATACGATGGTGTACTCTGTATAATCCACTTGGGAAGAACTTGTTCCCAGAATCTACTTGTGAAAATATACTTGTTCAAAATATCCACTTGTGAAGGTATTCATTCTTAGTAACAGCACCCATCCAGGATGACAGTCCTTGACCTTCTACAAAGTTGTTTTTCAGACCAAATTGGGACCAAAATAAGCCAATGCCAGAACATATAATTTTTTAATGTTTTCCCAAAATTGAAGTTTGAATGACCAGTTTCTCTGTTTAAGAAAGAAATAATTAGAAAGATCAATATTGTTTTGCATTAATAGGGTGATAAAAAAACATTTGGGATGTTTACAGTATGCGAAGCACATAGATCTTCATACATGTACTCAAAACAACCCAAATATTTTCGTGTCGCCAATTCGAAGAGAGGCAATATATAGGCACTGCTATGTCTGTCGTCAGTCCTTAAATTCATCACGAAAAGTTAACATTGTCTATAACTTTGTCATTTCTAAATATTACTTTTGTTACTTTCAAATTAAATTGTTTATGACAACAGGCTTATGATGATGCAAAGTCACATTTGACAGATTTATGCCCCTTTTTGTACTTGGATTTTTTTTCACAAAAACTTAACATTGGCTATCACTTTGCCATTTCTTAATAATTTCTTTATCAATAATCAAACTTTTAAAATATTATTGTGATTATTACGTCACATTTCAAGGAGTTATATGCCTTTTTGTATTTGTATTTTTTGTTCTGACAGAGAACCCGGAAGGCAACTCGAGTGTTTGATTGAACACCCATCTGGTGATATCATTTTGGCTGACATTTGTGCCACCTGATCAGGATCTGCACTGGTCGCATTTTGGTCAGAAGTAACCTAATGAATCTAAAAGCGAACAGTTTAGATCCTGATCAGATAGCACAGATGGAATTAAAGGTGACTATCTTAGTATGGAGAAAAGGGTTAATTTGTTACATGTGTATTTCTCTACAAAAACCCCTTTTTCTTACCAAAGTTTCAATTAAGAAATGGTAGAGAGCCTAAAATATCACTAACTAAAAATTCAGAAATATCACCCAAGACAGTTTTTCCCATAATGAGGCTGAAATATATTGAAAAGAGGAGATGTGATTAATGGAAAATAATAAAACAGCACATTCCACAATAATCGTTAACTCTAAATCTCAGCTGGAATCTAGAAGTCCCAATGATATTCAGTACCAGAAATAATATACTAATGTTACAAAGATTTCTTTATACAATTAACTTTGTGAACTTCCCTATTGCTATAATTGCTTTAGTCTAATTCTATGACATAAACAGACAGCAAATGGAATTTTTTTCTGATCATTTGTAACTTTTCCACATTTAAGGGGAAAATCCCACCGTTAGTGAAACAAAATTCTTGTTTTATCAAATGTGTGGTCAGTTGTAATACCTTTCTTTAAATTATTTCTATCTGACAATTGTTTTTTCAGGGACATTGTAGAGGTATTGTTAAAAGCATGTGCCCAGCCCGGCCTGTTGGACAACAAGGACTGTACCCCAGTACACCTTGCCGCGTGGAATGGTAACGCCGAGATTGTGATGCAGCTCCTTACAGCGGGCACAGACAACGAAGATGTTCATCCGGTCAATGTTAACCAACAGGTAAAGTCAAACCAAGTCTTGGGAATTGGGATGTACAGATTAACTCTTTACCCTATGCAGCGGTCATTACCTTCCAAAGTAGAAGGGTGATTTCTAAAAACAGAAGGACGAATTCCGAGATCAAAACAAATAAAATTGCAGCTGTTTCACTAAAATAACCAGGTCTTACATGTATGGCCAATATTTCTGGGGAAAGTCCCCACATACTGCATCTTATTGGGACTAATATATAAAGCTGTAACTAGCCATGCTGTCTGATTAAAAACTCCATTGTATGCTTTTAGATTAATTAGGTTATTCCTGACCAAGAAATGATTAGTGAAGATCCAAATTATATAGCACAAATGTGCGCTAATCTGGATCTACACTGGTTGCTCATACTTAAAAATCCTAAAATTGTGGAGTAAAGGGTTATTTATTATTTTATCAGACATCTTTACTTATGTTGTTCTGGATTCAGCTTGCTTGTCTTACGAATACTGTATTGTGTTGTGAACAGTGAAAGCAAGAGAAGTGATTTATGTCAAAATTAATCTTTTACATTGGAACATGATTGCTGTCCCTGAAATTAGACACTTTCACAGCTGAAAAAAAGCAAGTTTCCTTTCATATATAATTTTAAGCTTAATTTAATAAATGCTTTTTGTTTTTTTCCAGACTTCTTTTAGTATCTAAATTATTTACAATTGATTCATGTCTCTTCAATGATCAAATATCATATTATTTGTCACAGCATGTAACATATCATGTGGGGTAATATATATAAGATGACTTGTTTCCAGCACAAAGGAAAACACGTGGAGTACATTTATGCAAGTATCTGGTGTGGAAGAAAGACTGTTCCTTTACCCAGATAATATTACTGTCACTAACCTCAGTGTTTCATCATCTTTATGATCAGTATTCACGTCATTACTGTTATCTTACCAAGATTTATCAATTTGATAATTAAATTCATTGATTTGTCAAAATTTTGAAGGTGTGAGATGTAAAGAATTCAGTTAAAATGTTCAGCTGATTTAAATTGTTGATAAGATAACTTAAGATAAGATAATCACATCTATGATGTCATTATATATCATGAGCAATCACTTTTCATAGATACAGATAATTTATGAAGGTCGATAATTTATAAATCATTGTCAGATGCCAGAAGGTATCTAGAATTGGGGTTTGTTTGAGGTAGTCTGAGTGTAGTTTCATAATACATTTGTAATTTTCAACTTCCTGGCCAAAATCCCCATGTAAATTAATTATTGAGCTGCCAAAAAATGAGGTTCGAGAAACCCCACTGAAACCCAAACTGGATCTGCCCCAGATAAATTCATTCTTATTAAGAAGACCATAACTGTTAAATTTTAGCTTTTACCCTTTATTTTTCTACAAAACAGTGAGTAAACTTAACTGTTCCCAACAAATGCTACTGCAACAAGTTTTCCTTTTTTTTAAGAGCCAAGACTCCCCACCCAGCAAACAGAATATATTGATTCTACAATAAAATGTCTTTGTGTGGTGTGTTATATTACAGTTAATGAATATACATACGTATAGTAAACTCATAAAAAGTGTTATTGCTTGGAAAATTTTCATGTGATTGAAAGTATTTTTGATGCATTAATGATGCTCAGGCAACTTTGTTGACTTAGTTTTCAATCCCATGCATCAGTACATTATTGATAAACAGTCAGTCGTTATTTAATATGAACATAATTAATTTACTATTAATTTAATTGATTCTAATATTTCAAGGGATCCAATGCAAATTGGCATTGCCTTTCTTTTCAGTTTTGTAATGTTGACCTGCTCAATCCTTTTGACAAGTTCACTGGAATAATATGAGCTGGTTCTAACAAAACCAGGGCCCAAGATCATAAAACTAAATCTGGAGATCAGTCTCAAATCTCAAGCATCTGATTGGCTGAAATGGCGACCAGTCGCCATTTCAGCCAATCAGATCCTTGAGATTTGAGACTGATCTCAAAACTTAGTTTTATGATCTTGGGCCCAGGGTTAATTAATTCTTTACTCGACTGGATACATTCTTACTGCTATGACATGGGTAAACAGTGTAGATCCAGGTGTGGCATATCTGTGATGTCTGATCTGGATCTACATTGTTCACGTAATGGTCTTGGATCTGCACTGTGCCCAAGGTTATAAAACTGAGCATGGAAACCAGTCTCAAATCTCAAGCATCTGATTGGCTGAAATGGCGACTGGTCGCCATTTCAGCCAATCAGATGCTTGAGATTTGAGACTGGTTTCCAAACTGAGTTTTATAACCTTCAGCCCAGTTCACTTCAAACATTCGTAAGCTATATCTGACCAAGAAGCATGATCTGGATCTATACCAGTCACCCATGTTATAAAAGTAGTATCCTTAGAGTGAAAGGTAAAGTCAGTGGTGACGTCAGAAATTAAATGCTATTGGAGTGTGTGTTGCTATTTGTGAAAATTAAAACCCACAAGTAAACTTATTGTAAAACAATAACTTCAAAAATATATGTTCTTTACAGAAAGTTAGGTGTTGCTTGACTTAACCGTTTCCTCCATATATAAGCATTTTTAATCATGTGCAACCAGTGTAGATCCAGAACAGCTTACACATTCATTCCGTCTGATCCGGATCTGCACTGGTCCCATTTTGGTCAGAAATGTGCCGGCTGATCTGGATCTAAACTGTTCGCCCATGCAACAAAGGTGTATCTATGGAGGAAAGGGATAAACTTGTTTAGAAGATCTCAAGGAACTGTTCGTGGCTTTTATTTGAATCATGGACTTAGTACCACTTACATAGTTACATTGTACATGTAATTATTGCCTCAGTGAGAAAATCGGCTTGCGTGTTTGTCTCTGTCTATATATACTACTCTCAAAGCTGAAATAGGTTTATTTTGGTGATGACGAGTATCATTAATATCAAAGACCGAAAGCCACTCAATAAGTCATTGAATCTAGGGCCTATGATCATAAAGCTGAGATTGGAGACCAGTCTCAAATCTCAAACATCTGATTGGTTGAAATGGCAATCAGTCACCATTTCAGCCAATATGATGTTAAAGATTTGAGACTGGTCTCCAAATTTGGTTTCCTGATCTTGGGAACAGGATTATCCTGGTGACGATACGTATCATTATTGTCAGAGACTGAAAGTCATTGAATCTAGTTCATTTCTCCGAATGACATAAGTGCCTAAGATGATAAACAGATTGGAGACCATTTCAGCCAGTCAAATGCTCGAGATTTAAGACTGGTCTCTTATCTTAGTTTTATCATCTTGGGCAAAGGTCCTAGTTACCCCTTTGGAAAATTAGGCTTGGGGTTTTTGGAAGTTTAATATTTTGGCTGGTATATAGGGCTTTTTTCACTGCCAGGGTAAGGAGCCCATGCCTATTATTTAAAAAAACAATTAAGGATTGAATCGATATTTGATGATTGCCATTTGGGTACGGAAAACAGTTGGGTTGTTTAAAGTGTGTGAAGCCCGAAGGTCTTCATGCGTACTTTAAACAATACAATTGTTTTTCCTATCCAAATGGAAATCATCATCTATATCGATTCCTTATATTTACACTCATAAATATTCGCATTTATACAAAAATTATGAGAAGAATTCGTGATATTATGGCTATTTCAAAAGGCTGTTGGAACAGCAACGTTGATGACACACTGAATGACGGCATACTTTTTAGTAGTTACTCGTGGCAAAACATGCGTGCTCGGCGACGTCACACGTCAAAACATTGAGCAACGTCCAATAAATTATGAACAGCTCTACTGTAGCCACGCCTTTTAAAATAATAAGTCACACTGTTAACCAACAGAAATTATGATCCGTTTGATGAATAAGACTTTATGGTAGATGACAAAGTTGAAGTGTAAATATCAACACATGATTTCAACTCTAAAGGGAATAAAAAATAAATGATGTAGAGTAACAGTTTTGGTGAAAACTGCATGATTTTAAAGAAATTTTGAATAGGGGAAAATGCCTATAAATGACCTCTAGTAAAGAAGAAAAAAGCCCTGGATAAGTTTTGGCATATCTAACTCTTGAACCAGAGTTTGAACCATTTATTATTATATACTTATCATGTTTATATATTGAAAGTTGGCAATTTTCTGTACTGGTAAAATGGACATTCTATATACCACTACCAACAGATGTCCCGAAAAATCGACAGACCGAAAAATTTGGGCCGGTCCGACATGATTCCTAATGTTGTCAGACAAATGTCAGACAAAAATTTGAACTCCTTATACTGCTTATACCTTTTTAACATATTTGGGTCTGACAGGATTTGGTTTGTCAGACAGATTACCACATCTTGTCTGACCGAATGACTGACACTTTTTTGCAACTTTCTGGAAGTCTCTACCAATTCTGTATCACAGAACAAAAACTAAGTCTGAATGTCTGATTCAAGTACAAGTCATTTGAGCAGTGTCTAATGTTTATACAAGTATATTTTGCTGATGTTTGTGTCTGACCTTTTTACGTCAACAAGAGAGTTCGAGGATTGAGTCTGACTTGTATTACTGTTAGTGAACAGTGGACTGAGTCTAACTCACGTACAAAAAACTTCTAACAACTTGTTGTAGGAAAGTTTGATCCAACACTAAGAAAATTGCAATCTTCGGATTTCTGCATCATGTTTATGATGACATTCTTGTCAGTGGAAGATGTGAACAACCACACATCTATTGCTCCTCAGAGATTTGTTTGGTAAATAATGTATATCTATTGCTCCCAAGAGCACTGTTAACATGATAATGCCCCAAGTTTATAAAAATGAGAATGGAAACCTGAGTCTCAAATCTCAAGCATCTGATTGGCTGAAATTGCGACTCAGGTCAGATGCTTGAGATTTGAGACTGGTTTCTATTCTCAGTTTTATAATCTTCAGCTTTGATTTGTTAATAATGTACATCAATTGCCCCCAAGAGCACTGTTCACATGATTATATTTACCAAATTTACTGTCTACAAGGCTATTCAATTTGTTTTGTTGTCATATGGCTGGCTGCAGGCTGATAAATGGATGAGAGGTTATGTAAATAACCCTTAATCATAATATATATGGGTTTTATCATGCCATCTGATCAGGATCTACACTGTTCGCTGTTAAGATTTGTTGTTTTTTTTCTGATCAAAATATGAACAGTAAAGATCCTGATCAGACAACACCTATGTGCAACAGCACCGATTTGCTGGCTGATCTGGATCTAGACTGTTTGCAAGTGAAATACAACCTGTATTTACAGAGTAAAGTGTTTACAGCAATGGTACTTTAATGAACTAAATGAAGGACAATAATTATATGATATGAAAACAACACCTGAGTGACATTGACATAATGGGAAATGGCAGATGCATATTTACGTAGAAGATTTTACAATTAATTTACCTTTTGTCAAATTAAGTGCATGAACAGAACATTAGGTTGGGTTACCTTGAACGTTTTCAGAATAATACTATTTTCATACACATTTGTTATTGCAGAGCTTTTTTAGTATTCATTACATTTGGTAAATAAAGAAACTTTTTGTCTTCTCACTTAATTCTTTAATGTTTCATTGAAACCACAGGTATGCATAAAACAAAACCAATATTAATTATTGTCATAAAATACAAAAAAGCGAAAAACGTAAATTTTGTTAGATAGCAGGTTCTGGCACTAACCCCTCAATTTAAACTAAACAGAAATTTGAAGTCAGGGAGTTATCTTGGGCCTCTTGTTATTATCATGGTAGACGATGAGCAAATGTTAGTTCAGTCCATGGTTGTCCTTGGTCAGAATAATTTTTCAGATTATCCACGATGTACCATGGTCAACCATAGTAAATACCATGATTTTTCATTGTATTTGAGGGTCAGCCATGGCAATTTATATTTGGAAATGAAAAACAATGTACATCATGGCTGACCATGGACACCATTTTGCCTAGGTTAGTCAATGATTCTAGCACAATCCATTAATCTATGTTGAGAATAACAATAAAGTCTATGTAATGTTGATGTGCTTTGGGTGATTGGTTATAATCGTGTATATTTTTATGTTTCAGAATAGTACCGGGGACACAGCGTTACATTGTGCTGCACAGTATGGTCATGTGGCGGTAGTAGATGTTCTCCTGCAGGTAATCTGTGTGCTGGATGTGTCATTTTGTCATTTCCTTACCTTTAACCCTTTAAGCCATATTAAACACATTTTATTGCATGTCCTACCATTGAAGATTCAGTAGATACAGATCAGCTGGCACATTCACATGTGTGAACAGTGTAGATCAAGATCTGCTGGCACATATTCATGTGTGACCAGTGTAGATCCAGATAAGCAGGAACATTTGTGCCCTCTGATCAGGATCTGCACAGTTCCCTTTTAGATCAAAAATAATCTAATAAATAAAAAAGGGAACAGTGCAGATTCTGATCAGAAGGCACAGATGTGCCTTGCTGATGAGGATCTACACAGTTTGCCCATTTGATAAAAATCATATCAAGGGATAAAGTGTCAAAACCCAATAGCAATAAATTTCTTAAGTGAAATGGGAAACAAATAAAGCCCTGGGCCCAAGATCATGACTGGTTGCCATTTCAGCCAATCAGATCCTTGAGATTTGAGACTGATCTCCAGATTTTGTTTTATGATCTTGGGCACTGTTTAATCCAGAACAATATTTGTACTGTTTTTTTATTACAGATCATTTCTAGCTAATTGTTGTAAACAGCTGAGCTAATTTCATACTAACTAAGCAGTTTCTGTTTTGAAATAAGCTGTCAAGTGTTATCTTAAAGAATGCAATTTGTGCATGTGCCATTTTGGCATAAACATGTCTAAGCTGAACTTCACATTGTTATACCCCCACAAAGTGTCAAACTCTTCTCTCACTATTTGGCTTATATTTCTTCCAGTCTTACATGGGTGTGCAGATAAATGGAAAACAAGATATATTTTTTCTCAGAGTTATTTTGTTATTTTCAATACAATTTGTCAACCCCCCTCGTTCGCTATTTAGTAGATTCTTTCCAACTTGCACAGATGATTGTTGACAATGTTTACATGGAGAGGATCATGAAGGAATACTTTTTGTCTGCAATCATTTTTGTCAGAGTTATTTAAGGAATGATTCTTATTTTGGTGCGGTTCATGCAAATTGGACGTGCTCGTGAGAGCTGGCAAATCCATAAAGCGCACTAGCGCTTTATGGTAAATTTGCCAGCTCTTGCGTGCACGTCCAATCTGCATGAACCGCACCAAAATAAGAATCATTACTTATGTTTACATTTTATTCATTTTTTTTCTTTAAATAAACTTAAGTCGAACGCTTTCAAAAATTAGTATTAAGTGAAAAGGGGGAGTAATACGTGGGAGTTTTCAATAGTAACAGCCATGACGTTACTGACGTCATTACGGGTCATGCGGTTCATGCAAAATGAACCGAATTTTTTTAAACGAAGAAATCAATAGGAATGTAAATATTGCCCTTTGTATGCATCTTTATTAACATTTAGAAACTACAGTAAATGCCCACATTATGACCACCCTGAAAAAAGACCACCTTCACTGTATGACCACTATTCTCAAGTCCCTTTTTACAGTTTTCATTATTTTATACCCTGGAATTTTAACTACTCCAGAATACAGACCACTTTTTTCCCAGTCCCAGAGATGGTCTTCATAGCAGGGTTTCACTATATTATCCATCCAAATATAAAATAGCTGATGGCATAACATTCAACCAGAAACCATAAATTAATCAAGATTCTCCAAGACTTTATGTATAAATCTCTTGAGAATTGTCAAGTGATTGAGTTATTGGTAATAACATGCTTAACAATCTCAAAAGTGGTAAGAATCACCAATATTTGTGAAGATTTGTGAAGTAGATACCAGTTATTCTTAGCACAAGAATATCTGGTGCCTTGACATTCTGGGTACTTAACCCTTTACTGCATATACGGGTTCTATTGCATGTGCAAACAGCGCAATCTTTACCCATCATAAGTGAATGATACTTTTTCTTGCATTACATATTTAATTTGTGCATTTTGAGGTATTTTCCTGTAAATTTTTCTTTTCTCTACTTTTTTATAGTAGCGGAGTGATATACGAGACATCCCATTGTTCATTCATAACTGCATATGACGTCCTGATGTCATATAAGGCGTGTGACTCATTCTACATGGGGGTGTAGGATTGAAATTTCCTACACGGGTGAAAATACCGGATGACCTGATCTGGTATGCAAGAAACAGATCAGCTGGCACATTCATGTCTGATCAGAATTTGCACTGTTTGCTTCTTGGTCAGAAATAACCTAAGGAATAAAAAATCAAACAGTGTAGATCCTGATCTGACGGCATGGATGTGGATCTACAGTGTTTGCACATGCGATAAAACACCTATATATGGAATAAAGGGTTTATGATCAGTTGTAAGAAACACCCAAATTTGTAATGTAGATAACAGTTGTTCAGGACTGTTTATGAAAAATAATATCTTCAAAATTATTTGAGTGGAAATTTAGACCCTTACATTTTGACACTCTTTCAGAAATTTGCCAACCCAACCATTAGAAATTTGAACGAGGAATCACCATTAGACCTGGCGGCTCAGTACGGACGGCTGGAAGTGGTTCAGCGGCTGCTGATCTCACACCCGGAGCTGGCACATCACCCTTCCAGCACACAGTCACCTCTACACCTTGCATCAAGAAATGGCCACAGAGATATTGTTGAAGTCCTCCTGGACAACAAATTTGATATACAGACTTTGGTACTTATATTTTAGCCATTTCAGGAGGTAAAGGTTATTTGTTTGTTTCAGAGAAATATTGATTGTATTTTACGAGTGAACTTTGAAAACGCTTATTTTTACTGTTAGACATATTTTCATTTGTGGCACAGCCACTTGTGAAAATATCAGGTTTTGGTGTTCTCAAGTGAAATAAAATCGATACTTTACTGAAACAAACAATTATAACAAATCTCATAAATAAGAAAGGGTGGTAATATAATAAAAAAGGTAGTTTGGCAATACCAGTGATAAAAATGGTGTTCCACAGTTTCAAAACAGTAAAAATGCCAACTGAGAAAACGCTATAGTTCACTGGAAAATATAACGTGTTTCTCCATAAGATATGGCTGTTGTCCATGGGTGAACAGTATCAGATCATCTATTGCATCTGTGTCATCTGTTCAGGATCTACGCTGTTTGCTTTAAGATTTATTAGGTTATTTCTGACATAGAGGCAACCAGTGTAGATTCAGATCAGATGGCAAACATGTGACAACTGTTCTGGATCTTCACTGAACACATGTGATAAACATTGTGAACTGTTGTATTATTTAATTTCGCTGGCACAAAATTTCGCGCAATCGCCAAAAAAGACTTTTTCGCACACTAACATAAATTCACGCAAATCCAATTTTTCGTACAAAAAATTATTATGATCAATATTTTACCGACCTGTTATCAATACCTATTGTTTATTTGAACATGCGAGCTAATCAAGTGTCAGTTGGCCCCCTGTCAATTACTACTTCCTTTGTTAATAAATTATCAGACCGCTGTTTATTTGGCGCCACTAATTGATGCAGGACCTGTTTGATCCATCTATCTGGACCATTCATATCATAAAGTATAGGTTCATTCGGACATAGCTTGTTTGGGATATGTATGTGGAACTTTTTTGTTAAATTTTAGTGTAGGTTTTAAATTTGCGCAAAATACGCGAAAAAATTAAGCCATCGCTAAATAAAATGATACAACAGTATATATGGAGTAAAGGGTTATTTGAGAGAATGTTTGATCAACATTGTTGTCACTTCATCTGGATGTCTGTCAACCTCCTGAAGACATGTTTTCTTATCACACTACTCATTTTGTTATCTTGTATCATTGACATATTCACGCAACAACAAAAGAGTATCAAGATATTATTGACCTCACCACGTAAATATTACATAATCAGAATGGATAGGTCGGTTTTCTTGTGAAGATACTTGATCAATAGTTTTATATGAGAACCTTAATTATTCATCTGCTGGCAAACTTTGGAGGCTTTTATTAGATTCCCTTTAATCTAATTGCGTCTTTCTCTTGTCAGACCTGTCCATTTTAATACAATTTTCTGTTACATGCCTTCAGTTAAGGAGAAATATGCACATGCCTCTCGGAGTTCTTTCCCCTGTCCAAAATGCAAAAATGAATTCTTGTATCAGAATTAAATGGCCTGAAATTTATCCAGACAACTAACCCTGTGATTATAAAACTTTATTCATACTTTACTCAATCTAAGCAAATTTAATCTAGATTTACACTGTTCACTTCTTGATCAGATATAACTTAATGAATGTAATAGTAAACTGTATAGATCCTGGTTAGATTGCACAGATGTGCTGGTTGATCTGGATCTACATCATGTAATAATTCATATCCATGGAGTAAATAGTTAAACTTGATCACAATTTGCATGAGCATAATATGTGACCTTGACCTTCACAAATTTTGCAGATTTGACCATGACTTCTTTGATGTGTCCTTTACATTTATTGCACAGATGTAAATGGTGATCTGGGTATTCAAACTGTCTTAGATTGGTGTCAGGCATTTTAATGTTTCCTTCTTTTACAGACTGAGACTGGAAATGCCCTGCATGAAGCAGCGTTGCACGGGAAACTTGACGTTGTCAAGCTGTTGCTAGAGCGTGGTATAGACGTCAATCAGCGAGATAACAAAGGGCAGACAGTGTTAGAACTGTTAAGTGCCCACCAGGCCCAGCAAAAGTCCTTCACTGTTATCACCAAGGCTATACAAGGTCTGTTTATTTCAATAAATATTAGGTTATTTTTGTCTTACTATAAACTTTAACATAAAAAACAACAACAAAAAGAGCTTGACAAATTCTTTTTTTTCCAAAATATGGTTCTTGTTTTTGAGTCACTATTTCGAAGAAAAGGTGATATACTGTTAAGTGCCCACCAGGCACAGCAGAAGTCCTTTACTGTTATCAACAATGCTATACAAGGTCTGTATATTTCAACAATTATAAGGTGATTTTTGTCTGCCTGAAGTCTTTAACTTAATCAAACTGAACCCTTTCATCCATATATAAGCATTTTTGTGTCGCCCTTTCAAAGAAAAGGCGATACATAGGGATCGCTTTGTCGGTCCGTCACAAAAACTTAACATTGGCAATAACTTTGCCGTTTCTTAATATTTCTTCATGAAACTTTCAAATGTTATTGATTATGACAACATGCACACGATGATGACAATTTCTTTTGGTCAAGGTCACATTTGATGGGGTTATTCCCCTTTTTGTACTTGGATTTTGACACGAAAACTTAACGTTGGCTATTACTTTGCCATTTCTCAATATTTCTTTATGAAACTTTCAAATTATATTGCTTATGACGACACACTCATGATGATGCCAAATTATTTTGGTCAAGGACACATTCAATGGAGTTATGCCGCTTTTGTACTTGCATTTTTATTCTGACAGCACCAGAGGGCGACACAAGTGTTCTAGTTATGCATGTGTGTCCAGTGTGGATCTAGATCAGCCAGCACATCTGTGCCATTTGATCAGGATCTGCACTGGTTGCATTTTGGTCAGAAATAACCTAATGAATCAAAAAGCAACAGTTTGATCAGAAGGCACGAAAGTTTTAACTAATTGTACATCTTACATTTCCAGAATACATGAGGCATTCAGGCATTACACCTGAAGAGCCTGGACTATATGAAAGTCTTGTAAACTGTCGAAGTGGTGTAGACAAACCAACAGCAGCAGTGAAGCCCCTGTCCCCACAGATTCCCCGACCATCTGAGAGAGAAAAGTCCCCTGATAAATCCCCACCTGAAGATCTTACAGCGTCAGACAAACCACCTGAGAACCCACCAAATGAGGACCAGCCTACCACCTCTGAAAGGCCACACCCTGCGAGGGAAGCCACACCCACAAACATAGATAAGCCACAACCTCCTGAAGAACCACATCCTACAGATCAGCTTACAACTGATGCCCACAATATGCATGTAAATTTGGACCAATCAAAATCCTCTAAAGACAAAACCCCAGATAGGCCAACACCCAAACCGAGACATTCCTTGGGTCCAGGCTCACCCGATGCTGGTTCCACCGTTCCATTGTATTCCAAACCTAACAAGGATGTTATAGATAAAGAGAGGTAAACCATATTTAATGTTTACTTCATGTGATATGGCTTTTATCCAATGGGCGAATAGTGTAGATCCAGATCAGCCGGCACATCAGTGCTGTCGACACATCAGTGCTGTCTGATCATGATAAACACTGTTTATAATGCCATATTTTACAAGCATTGAATACCTTTAACCCTTTCTCCATAGATACACCTTAAATGCGTGGGCGAACAGTTTAGATCCATATCAGCCGGCACATCCATGCCATCTGATGAGGATCTAAACTGTTCGCTTTTTTATTCACAGATGTGCTGGCTGATCTGGATCTACACTGGACACACATGTATAAAAATGTGTATATATGGAGGAAAGAGTTAATATTTTGTAGTTTTGGAGATAAGAAGCATAAAGTAAAAACAGAAATTGGTTTACATATAGGGTCAGCTTTTAAGCCTGCCAAAAGATTAAATATGAAAAAATGCACCTTCTTTTTAAGAAAAAGGGTTCCGAATTCTTCAATACTCACACTTGAGAAAAAGGGTTCCAAATTCTTCAATACTCACACTAGAGAAAAAGGGTTCCAAATTCTTCAATACTCACACTTGAGAAAAAGGGTTCCGAATTCTTCAATACTCACACTTAAGGAAAAGGGTTCCAAATTCTTCATTACTCACACTTGGAAAATTAATAAATTTCTTTCTTAGAGTAATATTCCTTTACTCTTTAACACCCCCCCCCACCACCCTACCCTTTACAGCCCCCACTATCTTCCATCTCCAGTCATGAAAATTAAAATAAAAAGCCCTGAAAAATTAAAAATATAAAAATCACAAATTTTGTATATTGACGTCTGTTGTTTTTTTCAGGGTTGAAAGTGCATTAAGTTTGACAGCAGATGAGGCGCCACCACCACCTCTGCCTCCCAGGACCTCAATATTCCCAGCAGAGGACAAGAGACCCCCTACACAGCTGATGGGTAACTTTAACCAATCAAGTTTCATGAAATGTTTTGCATAGTTTTGACCTTGTCGATTTTTTATGTCATATTAATATAATTTATTGTTGTACTGGGAATTTTTCATGAAATCTTAACTTTGGCTATAATTTTGCTGTTTATTATTTGTTCTTTATCTTCTAACTTTCAAATTATATTGCTTAGAACAACAGGGTCATGGTGATGCCAAACCCATTTGGTCAAGGTCAAATTTGATTTATGCCACATTGGAATTTGCTATAAAAACTAATTTTGGCAACGACAGCTATTTGTTGATATTTCTTCAACAACATTCATGTTTTATTCTGACAAATTACCCAAGTGTCACACAAGTGTTCAACTGAACACCCATCTAGTATTAGTCTTTTATTTAATGGTGTTTTTTCAAATCCAGTATTTCTCAGTATTTCTAAGTAAACATTTGTTAGCCTTGTACTTCTATAACTTGATAGTTCATAGAATCAAATAAAACAAGTTATTTAATTCAGTTGTTTCAAAAGACCCATTCCATTAGCACTTGCACTGGCATTAAAAAAAATGCACATCTTATAACTCTGTATCAACTCTGTTAACAAAATCACTTATTTAATGACAGGTTTATCTATCATCTATATAATATCGCGGCATTTTGTGATATTTGCAAATCATTACACAACACCATAGCAGGCTAACATGTTTTGCTTTTTTAAAAATTATAATGCTTCATACTAATTATTGAAAAAAAACGACAAAAACATGCATTTAAATCGAAAAGGCAGATAAAGTATACCAATATTTTCCCCATTAGGTTGGCCAATCAGATTGCTTACTTTACCTATTTGGGCCTGGTTAGACAAGTGTAATTGGCCCTGTTCTTTGATATTTGGCCTGCTTCTGTATTCATAGATATGGTTTAAGTATTGTTTCTGAATTTTTTCAGGACAGAATCAGATACAAAAAAGGCAATTTTGTTAATACGTTTATTGCTGTTTATAGTAATGTGATCTGTTTGAAAACAGAAACAGTTTTGTAATATTTTAAATGCCATAAGTTACAGAAATTACTTTCAATATCTTCTGTTGTATTTTTAGCAGAGCAAAATTTAGTCGGCACTCCTGATAAAACTTCTCCAAAGTCATTGGTAAGTTATTTTTAACCCTTAACTCTATATATACCCCTTTTTACGCATGTGCGACCAGTGATCAGGATCTTCACTGGTCGCTTTTTGGTCAGAAATAACCTTATAAATCAAATAGCGAACAGTGCAGATCCTGATCAGACGTCATGGATGTGTAAGCTGATCTGGATCTACACTGTTCGCCCACGCACTAAAGGTGTTTCAATTGAGGAAAGCGTTGATAAATTGTTGCACAGTATCTTACCTGTTTATGGAGACAATTACAGACTTGTGTCCATGCATTATAGAATTAAATTCAATTTCTGGGGTTTATGCATAATATTATGTAAACCAGGCAATGTACAAATTAAATAAAGTCTGAAGGATTTAACTTTTAACATCATGGGATATGGCTGTTTTCTCATGGTCGAACAGTTGAGATCCACGAACAGGCAGCACATTTGTGCTGTCTAATCAGGCTCTACATGTATACTGTTTGTTTGTTAGATGTATTAGGTTATTTCTGACCAAGAAGTGACCAGTTTATATCTAGATCAGATGGCACAAATGTGCCAGCTGATCTTTATCTACATGGGTACATAACCTCAATATATGAAGTAAAGGGTGAAATGTGTGTGCATCTGGCATTTTTCACATGCATCAGTCCAAGAAGAACATAGAGAAAATTCATATAAATCAAATTCATGTTGTTTTCATTTAAAAATGAAAATGGTAGTTGAACCATTGCAGTGTTGAAATATGTGATGTTGTTCATGCAACATATATTTATTTATAAATGCCAGTTTCAGCTAATTAAATTGCCGCAAATGTGCATAGTTAAAATTACTAGTCTGCTTAAATAGATTTTACGCCCCCACAAAGTGGGAGGCCTATAGAGTTGCACTCATCCGTCCATCCATACATCCATATGTACGTCCTCCAGATCTTGTGGCATCAACTCCTCCTAAACTATCAGGCAGATTTCTTTTATACTGGCACAGATGATCAAGCAGGGTGTGTAGTTGGTCGTAAAGAAAGGATTTTTTCCTGTGTCTATTTTTACAAGAGCTATGGCTCTTTGTTAATCCAAATATTGTTGCAGCAGTTAGGGCATCAGTGCCGAAGCACACATTCTTGTTTCTGATAGCAGTAGGAAGGAAGGTCTGTTAACTCTAGATCATAAAACTGAGATTGGTGACCGGTCTCAAATTTTAAACATCTGCTCAAAAGACTTAATGAAGTGTAACACAAGTTGAGTCTTTAAATGTAAGTGCTAAGAAAAAGATAAATAACTCAAACAAAAAGTGAGTATGCAAGAAAAAGTACTGACACCGAATAAATATTTGTGCATTTCCTTATTGAACCTTCACACACGTATAATTATATTTATCATAGGTTGCACCAAAGAAGCCTCCAAGACAGAAGAAGTCTCCAGCTCCAGTGCGTAAGTCTCCACCCCTTTCCCCAGGCGGGGACACCCCTAATCTAGAACCCAGCACACCACCTATAATAGCTTCTGCTACAGTTAACAACATTCCTTCACAAGAATCTGACATTCCTTCACAGCCAACTGACATTCCTCTAAAACAAACTGACATTCCCATTACTAAAAGTGAATTAAGTGACTTAAATTCTGAAAAATCTGAACAGCATTCACTGCAGCATCTGGACCAGTCAGATTCCAGTATTGGTTCAATGGACCAATCAGATTTAAGTATCTCAGTTTCCAAACATCATGCAAGTCCCCCAATGAAAAGTCCAAAGCCAGTGCTGCCACCCAGACCAGGTTGTCCAAGGGAGATCAAACAGCATGACACTAAACATGTTGATGATGTTAAAAAAGGAGAATATTTGGTCATGTCTTCCGTGGCTCAGTCTAAAGTTGCAACAAAACCGGTTTCAGAGATCTTGGCTCAGTCTAAAGTTGCAACAAAACCGGTTTCGGAGGTCAAACCTCAAATAAAAGAGAAAACAGATGGTGAGAAGGCTACAAAATCTGCTGTGTTGCTGCCTACTCAGCCAGTAATGGACAGTTATGACTTTCTATTTCCTAACTTGAAGAAAAGTTTACCTGAAAGATTGCAGAGACCGGAATTGAGAAGAACAAATACAGAACCAGGTCCTGATGAAAGTGAATATGTGAAACCATTTCCCACTTCTCCATCGGAAAAACTGAAAGAAAAGCAAGGACTTTTGAGAAGAACAAATACAGCTCCAGATGAATCAACATATTTAGCAATGAAGAACCCAATGCAAGATATTGACACAAAAGAGGGAGATATAAAACCCAAAGAGTTGATAATTAGAGAAAAGACGAGTAAAGAAATTTCAGAAAAAGAAGGATCTTTATCACCCTCATCACCGAAGGAGAATATCTATGCAACTATTTCTGATGACACAGGTGGCGGTGAAGGGGAGAGCACTAGTGTTTACCATCAGATTAAGGATGTTAGTCCGCCTGCGTCACCCACAGAGCCTGAGGGACCCAAGCCCATAGAGAAGACAGGTGTGTAGGCTGGGAGATACACTATAATAGACAATAATTTTGTTACTAAAGTGCTGAATTACAAAACTTATTTTTATTATTTAACATTATTAACTTTTATTATTTAACATTATTAACTTTTATTATTTAACATTATTAACTACATCAAAAGATGTGTTTTGTTGATAATTTATTATTTTATTAATACATTAAAACTTTATTATTACATTAGACATTTAGGCAATTCTGTTAACCCTTTCCTCCATAGAAACACATTTATTGCGTGGGTAAACAGTTTAGATCCAGATCAGCTGGCACATCTGTGCCGTCTGATCTGGATCTAAACTGTTCGCTTTTTGATTCTTCAGGTTATTTCTGACCAAAATGCGACCAGTGCAGATCCTGATCAGGTGGCATGGATGTGCTGACTGATCTGGATTTACACTGGTCGCACATGCATAAAAATGCGTATTTATGGAGGAAAGGGTTAACAGTTATTTTTATTTACTTGCATGTTAGGTTTGGTTACTTATAACATTGACCAATGAAAGAGCCATATTTCAAATGTATGAAAACGACACACTGTGAGTGCATTTACTGGTATATTCATGGGCATGAAATCTTGGTAAAAATGCGTTTTATAAATTTCATAATATCAATGCTGTATGCATTTTTTGCAGTATCTTACATAAATTTCATAATATCAATGCTGTCTGATCAGGATCTACACTGTTTACTTTTAGATTAATTAGGTTACTTTTTACCAATATGCAACCAGTGTAGATCCAGATCAGATGGCACAGATGTGCTGGCTGATCTGGATTTAAACTGGTTGCACATGCTTTAAAACCAGTTCACTGTTAGATTCAAAAGTTTATCGCTGACCAAGAAGCAAACAGTGTAGATCCAGATCAGACTGCATGGCATTGTAGGCCTACCTGGATCTACATTGGTTACACATGGGATATGTGCCGTATTCACTGGTTGCACATGGAATTGTAGTAAAAGGTTAATATTTTTATCGGAATTTCGATAGCTTTTTTCCCCACAGTTATGGTTAAAGAATTATAGAGGGCGAATAACAAATTGAAATAGTCCACAAAAATCCTGTTTTACAAAAGAAAATCCCCACAAAACCTCATGCCCATGATGTAAATACATTTGCAGATTCAAATGATAATGACTACAGTTGAATTTTTGATTGTTATAACAAATTTAGGAAATGGCAAAAACATATATAAAAACAAAAGGCATTAAGAAAGAGACTGTGATTAATCAACCTAGTGTTAGTTAACCCTTTCCTCCATAGACACACCTTTATTGCATGTGCGAACAGTGTAGATCCAGATCAGCCAGCAAATCTGTGCCGTCTGATCAGGATCTGCACTGTTGGCTTTTTGATTCATTAGGGTATTTCTGACCAAAATATGACAAGTGCAGATCCTGATCAGAAGGCACAGATGTGCCAGCTGATCTGGATCTAAACTGGTCGCACATGCGTAAAAATGTGTATATATGGAGTAAGGGTTAACAAATGTTCCCATTTAGATGATTCTAATGGTGGACTAGCAACTAACATTTAAAAGTGAACTGTATCAAGTCATGCTGTTTACCGATATATTTAATATGACTTTATAACTTATAAAGTTCGGTTGTTGTGATTGGTTAAGAACTGGTCACATGTTCACATGTAGAAAGTGATTGTGATAATTTATTGTTCAAAACATAAGCATATGTGTTTGGTTACAAGTTTAGACAGTACATGACATCAGCTTAACCCAAAGTTTTCAAGCTGCTCACAGTAAAATATATGTTTATAACTATAAAAGTTGTCTTTAATTTGTGAGTGATATAATAAAACTGTTTTTTTTTGTTTAGAATCTTAGTCTGTGTCTAATCCAAGGATATAAACAGAATCTGTATAAGATTATATGACTAGTACTACATGTACATCTAAAATTTCATTTTAACCCTTTTTTCCATATAAAGGCCTTTATTGTGTGGGCTAATAGTTTAGATTCAGACCAGTCAGCATATCTATGGTGTCTGATAAGGATCTACACTTTTTGCGTTTTGATTTATTAGGCTATTTCTGACCAAAAGGCAAAGAGAGCAGATCCTGATCAGATAGCACAGATATGACTGGTGATCTGGATCTACACTGGTCACACATCATTGACATGCGATAAAATTTGTAGTAAAGGGTTTTGAGATAGGGGAAAATGATTGTGCATGCTTGTATGCAGTATTGCCCCAAGATCACAAAGCTAATATTGGCAACCAGTCTTAGTTCTCAAGCATTTGATTTGTTGATATTGAGATCAGTCTCCTAATAGACCAATCAAAAGCTAGACTGGTTTCCATTCTCAGTTTTACGATATTTCGCCATTGACGATGTGTTGCCCATTTTGAAGAAAATGTCAATACATACTGATCACTTTGTTCATCTGTCACAAAAATTTGATATTAGCTGTTAAGAAATCGTGATGTAGCAACAGCGCCTAGCCCTGCAATTCTGTGCTAACTGGGACAACCCCAAAAAAGGTTGATCGGATAGCCCTGATATACATAATCATCACTGCATGACGAATGAGGCTTTGAAAAATAATGACCTTGCCAATTAAGGTCAAGGTCACATTATGGCTTTGAATTGGTTTGACGACTTTTGTTTGGTCCAATACTTGAGTGGCATGTTTTATATGTATTTCAATTAACAAAAGATATTGATGGGTCTAAAATTTCAGCCGATAAACTGAAAGTTTTTGTAAAATGCTTGGATATAATTGAAATGACATTCTGATGTGTTGTTTGGCCACGGTATGTAAATTATACTTCAACTTGAATGTTGATCAGAGCTGAAGGTTATAAAACTGAGATGGTAAACCAGTCTCAAATCTCAAGGATCTGATTGGCTGAAATGGCAACAGATTGCCATTTCAGCCAATCAGATGCTTGAGATTTGAGACTGGTTTCCATGCTCAGTTTTATAACCCTGGGCACAGATGTACTAACCTACTAGCACCCATGCCAATGTAATCATAACAAAACTAATTATTTTGGCATCCTGTAAAAGATCTTTTTTATAGTTGATGCACAATTTTAATCTTGATTCACACTTAAACCTTAACTCTATATTTGTATAGGTTTCATTGTGTGTGCGAGCAGTGTAGATCTATATCAGTTGGCACATCTGTACTGATCTGGATCTACACTGGTTGCACATGTGATAAAACCCATAAATATGATGGAAAGGGTTAAAGTCTCCTAGAGTTTTGTTCTGATATGTAAATAATATTTTGTATCATAATTTCTGGTTCTTCCTGCCAACCTGGGGCTTTTTTATAATTGTATTATTGTGTATTAACCTTTTGCTCCATAGATACACCTTTAATCAAAAAGCAAACAGTTTAGATCCTGATCAGACGGCATGGATGTGCCGGCTGATCTGGATCTAAACTGTTCAACCACGCAATAAAGGTGTATCTATGGAGGAAAGGGTTAATGAAAAAAGAAAGGGGAATCTGGGCTTAAAACACACAAAATGGCAAAAATAGAGCTGAGACATAAGGTCAGTATTGCCTGGAAAATATTGGACCCTTCCTTGTTTTTGAGACCACCGTAAGTGTACTTGGCCTTAATCTATTTTTTAACTTGTACTTCGGCCAATATAATTCAGATGTTTATGCATTTAAATTGTATTTGTAAATGTTGTATAAACTTAACAAAACTTCATCTGCTATCCAATCAAATGTAACTACTGTACAAGTTCTTCCTTCCCCAGTAGGTGTGTTTAATTAACAATGCACACTCAATACTCTGGTATCATTAAACTTTGCACGGGTTTAAATTGGCATATTTCACATACTGAGCCCATTGATATATAGCATACATGCACAGTAAAGCGAAATATCATCCATACATTTTACTGCAGCCTAGCATCCATGCATTTTATTGCAGCTTAGCAACCATGCATTTTAATTCAATCTCGCATCCATGAAATGTAAGGCAACCTAGCATCAATGTATTGTAGCTTAGGATCCTTGCACTGCAATGCAGTCTAGCATCTATGATGTGTCTTGATATACATGCATTGTAATGTTAACTACCATCCATGCTTTGTACTGTAGCAAAGCATCCATGCATTGTAATACAGCTTAGCATCTATGCATTGTAGTGCAGTCTAGCATCCAATTGCGTGGTACTGCTGCTAAGCACCCAAACATTGTAGCACATCCAAGCATTTAGAAAATGTACTGCAGTCTAGCAGTCACACATTGAATGCAGTCTAGCATTCTGACATAGTAATGTAGCCTAGTTGCTAGGCATTATAATGTAGCATCCAGGCAGTATTATGCAGAATTGTAATGCAGCCTAGCATTCAGACATAAATATGCAGCCTAGCATTAAAGAAATGTCATTCATCCCATCTATATGCAACCTGTCATATACTTTAACCTATACATATAATATGCTCACTATTATCTTGCATCAAAATAAGATCTAATTTTGTGTCATAATTATTCACTTGCTTATCAAAATCTTGCACATATCATTAGAAATGTCTTCATCATCAGACAGGAAGCTATATGTGATTTTCTTTATATGGGCAGACAGTGTACAATGTAGATTCAGATCAGCCAGCACATCTGATCAGGATCTATCTACACTGTTTGCTTTTAGATTCATTAGGTTATTTCTGACCAAGATGTGACCAGTGCAGATCCTTATCAGATGGCATGGATTTGCTGGCTGATCAGGATCTACCCAGCTTGCACATGGGATAAAAGGTGTATATATGGAGGAAAGTGTTAACTGTCCCAATATACTTCTGTAAACCTTTTAGAACATAGATACGCCCTTTATCACATGGGTAACCAGTGTAACACATGGATGACTAGTGTAGATCAGAAATAACTTAACAAATCTAAAAGCGAACAGTGTAGATCCTGCCACCTGTTCTTGATCTAATCTATTGGGCCATGAAATAAAATCTGTATCGATGGAGTCAAGAGAATGAAAGTTGCTACTTGAGAATGTAATTATGTATAGAGTCTAAAATACATAGTCTTTTAGTATCTTCAAAATATTTGTAATTATGATGTAAACATTCACTCCAGCTCATATCAAATGTAACTTCTGGTTAAAATTATATGTTCATGGCTGTGACATTAATCTGAAAGTCTGGGATCTGACCTGATGTAACTTCTTTCTATACTAATTTAATTAATTGATGTTTATTTATGTGCTTTCCATGTAAGTGAACATCAGCATTGCTGAGGCGCTTGAGTTCCATGTTAATTATAGACTCTTCTTAACCCTTAACCAAGTGGGCTGTTATACCAATGGTAAACTGTGTAGATCCAGATCGGCTGGAACATCTGTGCCATCTGATCTGGATCTACACCTTTCACTCTTCGATTCATTAGGTTATTTCTGACCAAGAAGCGAACAGTGCAGATCCAAATCAGATGCCATTGATCCGGATCTACACTGTTCACACATGTTAAAACCCATATGTTTGCTTTTCGATCACAGATAGCTTAATAAATTTGGTAGAGAACAGTGTAGATGATCTGCAAGCTGATCCGGATCTATATAGGTTGCACATTGACTTTAAGCCGTATACATGTATGCTGTATTCTTAGAGTCTTTTAAAGTGCTAGTTCAAATGCTCTTGTCACTATTGCTTTTAAAAGAAAAATATCTGAAAATTTAGTCCTTATAAAAGAATTGAATGATGATGAATATAAATCTCTATTAAAAGTTTTTCGACAAAGTTGTTAAACACCTTACCCTCTAAATTAATGTGATGGATTCAACTTTTTTTCATTTTGAGCCTCAAACTTTAATTATAGAGGTGTTATACAGAAATGTATTAACCAGATTTATAGCTGAATCGCAAATATTGTAGAACTTATAAGAGTGTGCAGATAGTTCAACACTCAGTGAGACTGATATATGACCCTTTCCTCCATAGATATACCTGTTTGCCATCTGATCAGGATCTAAACTGTTCGCTTTTATATGCATTAGGTTATTTCTGACCAAAATGCAACCGGTGCAGATCCTGATCAGATGGCATGAATGTGCCAGCTGATTTGGATATACACTGGTTGCACATGCATAAAAATGCGTATATAATGGAGAAAGGGTTAAATAAAGTGTGCTTAGCGCTTAAAGCTTGAAAGGTAAATTTTACAATATCCGAAAAAATATGTAATATAGGTAATATGGTCTGTATGTCATTTCTACTCTTAATGATTCTATCATCTGTAGAATATAATTATCTCTTTATTCCATATTATACACATTTTAATGCATGTAAGACCAGTGTAGATCCAGATAAGCAGTCACATCCATGCTGTCTGATTTGGATCTGCACTGTTCTCCTTGTAAGAAATAACTTAATGAAACTTAAAGCAAACAGTGTAGATCCTGATCAGATGGCATGGATGTGCAAGCTGATTTGGATCTATACTATTCACCGTAGCATTAACAATGTATCTATCGAGTAAAGGGTGATGTGGTATCATTTAATATTACTGGGACAAATTTTCACAAAGAGGGTGAAGGTGACAATTTTGTACACGTAAAAGTTTGCTTAATTGTATTATTTTTAGAAGAAAAGCTATCACATGGGTAAATTTTGCTTGTGTTCGGTTTCTTTAAATTTTCCCAGTGTGAAATATATGAAAATTAAACCCATGTGAAATACAATGATACCATTCTATTTTAATCAACTACTTACCTTTAAAATAACCTATAAGCACATTGCTTGCCTGTTTCCATATGTATTCCTTTTTACGTGTGTGCCACCATTGTTGATCCAGATCAGCCAGACCTGCACTGTTTACTTTTTGGTCAGAAATAACCTAATAAATCAAAATGCAAACAGTGCAGATCCTGGTCTGATGGCATGGATGTCCCAGCTGA
This sequence comes from Corbicula japonica, assembly GCA_038501625.1. Taxonomy (NCBI): domain Eukaryota; kingdom Metazoa; phylum Mollusca; class Bivalvia; order Venerida; family Cyrenidae; genus Corbicula; species Corbicula japonica. The sequence goes on along the minus strand of JAZAYU010001089.1, from coordinate 21,621 downwards.
TCTGGATCTTCACTTTTTGCCCATGCTTAAAAATGAGTATATACAGAGGAGAGAGTTAAGATAGAGAATTCTAGAATTGTAGCTGAATGGTTGTGCACATTCTCAAAGATTTTAAGAGAATTTTGAAACATCTCGATTTGAGAATTATTTAATGTAAAAATAAAACTATTTTATTAAAAAAATTAAACTAACACTATTTTCGTAAGCATGAAGGTATATTTAATAAGAGTAGTTTAGAACATCAGCCATGGGACTTTTCAGAACAATCCTACTGATTTAACCCTGAACTCCATATATATGTGCAAGCAGTGTAGATCCAGATCAGCCATCTAAACTGGATCCACATTGTTTGCTTTATAATAAAGGTGTTCTTATGGAGTAAAGGTTTATCTGAACATTAGATGATTATTGTCTTTAGTCTCTAAAATATTACAACAATTAAACGAGGCATTTTCTTTACAATTGCGAAGCATTTCTTTTACCATTATGTTCTGTATTATACAGAACTGTGTTATTGTAGATAAAGAAAAATTTCACAATAGAACCACAAGAATTAAAGTTCAAAGTCCCATGCCTGATATTTTTATTTGCAGTAAGTAACACTAACAAGTATTATATGGTTTTTATAATTACATGACATTAATACTTATAATAAAAAATATCAAATTATCTTAACTTTTTTATTTGTTGATATAGGTTCTCCAAAGCCAAGTCATCTGGAGTTTTTGAAGATGAAGTCTGCTACCCCTCTGACGCCCACTGGGTACCCTCAACCACCCACTCCAGATTTCCCTCCACCCTCACCAGCTACGGCCATGCTGGGGATTGAACTCAAGATTCAACAGATTGTAAGTATCCAGCCCTGCATCCTTAACCAGTTTTTGTTTTTTTGCTTCTGCTTTGAGAGCTTTTATGGATAGCATTCAAGTTATTTCTTACAAAGATGTATATTCATGGCATCAAGTAATAAGATTTTGCTGGAGCCATGCTCTTGTAACTTTAGCATGGCTTTTTCTTTGCTTGACAATTAAAAGAACACAATAACATGGTTTACCTTATCCTCACACCACTATAATCTAACATTTTTGAACAGTTTACTTGCACTTTGAAACTTGGCCCAAAACCATTAAACAGAAACAGGGAATCAGTCAATAATCTACACTATCTGATTGGTTGAAATTAAGCTCACTCATTAACTGACCAATCAACAGCAATTTTAAAAGACATGTTTACATTCTTTAATCTGATTAGGTGAACAATGTAGATCCAGATCAGATGGCATGGATGGCTAGCTAATCTGGATCTACACTAGTCAGCCTTGTAATAAAAGCCTTCTCCATGGAGTAAAGGGATAAAAAGGTAAAAATATTTAATGTTCATGAACAAATGCAAGTCATGTTCAGAAACAAATGCAGTTCATGTTCAGAAACAAATATGCAAGTCTTGTTCAGAAACAAATGCAAGTCATGTTCAGAAACAAATGCAAGTCATGTTCAGAAACAAATGCAAGTCTTGTTCAGAAACAAATGCAGTTCATGTTCAGAAACAAATGCAAGTCTTGTTCAGAAACAAATGCAAGTCATGTTCAGGAACAAATGCAGTTCATGTTCAGAAACAAATGCAAGTCTTGTTCAGAAACAAATGCAATTCATGTTCATGAACAAATGCAAGTCATGTTCAGAAACAAATGCAAGTCATGTTCAGAAACAAATGCAAGTCTTGTTCAGAAACAAATGCAGTTCATGTTCAGAAACAAATATGCAAGTCTTGTTCAGAAACAAATGCAAGTCATGTTCAGAAACAAATGCAAGTCATGTTCAGAAACAAATGCAAGTCATGTTCAGAAACAAATGCAGTTCATGTTCAGAAACAAATGCAAGTCTTGTTCAGAAACAAATGCAAGTCATGTTCAGGAACAAATGCAAGTCATGTTCAGAAACAAATGCAAGTCATGTTCAGAAACAAATGCAAGTCATGTTCAGAAACAAATGTAGTTCATGTTCAGGAACAAATGCAAGTCATGTTCAGAAACAAATGCAAGTCATGTTCAGGAACAAATGCAATTCATGTTCAAAAACAAATGCAAGTCATGTTCAGGAACAAATGCAAGTCATGTTCAGGAACAAATGCAATTCATGTTCAGAAACAAATGCAAGTCCTTTTCAGGAACAAATGCAATTCATGTTCAGGAACAAATGCAAGTCATGTTCAGGAACAAACGCAAGTCATGTTCAGAAACAAATGCAAGTCATGTTCAGAAACAAATGCAAGCCCTTTTCAGAAACAAATCCAAGTCTTGTTCAGAAACAAATGCAAGTCCTGTTCAGAAACAAATGCAAGAGTTGTTCAGAAACAAACAAAAGTCCTGTTCAGAAACAAATGCAAGTCCTGTTCAGAAACAAATACAAGTCATGTTCAGAAACAAGTGCAAGGCCTGTTCAGAAACAAATGCAAGTCCTGTTCAGAAACAAATGCAAGTCCTGTTCAGAAACAAATGCAAGTCCTGTTCAAAAACAAATGCAAGTCCTGTTCAAAAACAAATGCAAGTCCTGTTCAGAAACAAATGCAAGTCCTGTTCAGAAACAAATGCAAGTCATGATTGCAATACAGAGTTTTAATGTTGTTTATGTTGTGTGTTGTTCAGTGCTGTTTATTCTTTAGAAACAGGAGTATTTGGTAGGTACTGTTTTAGCTGTGGCTTGGAAAATTTGGAGGCTCAAACTAAAATTCAACTCTGATATGTAATAATCACTTAAATCTTTCTCAATTCCATCATTTAGGTTACAGGAGAATGCAAATGAGGTTTTACAAAATCAATGGAGGAATGTTAGCTGCACCTGTAACAAGTGAATTCATTAATACAGCCCAACCTGTGCTAAAGACCACCCGTTAAAAAGACAACCTTTGGATAATGCAAATAAACACACTTTGTTGAACTGATAGAGTGAAAAGAACAAATAAACCCATGAACAAAGACCACCTGCCTCTAAAGACCACTTTTTGGTTTTCCCCAGGGTAGTCTTTGAAGACTGGTTTGTCTGTATTGGTGAATTTTGTGGGCAGATTCAGGGCTCTGCCTAGGCTAAAAATTTAGGGAGAAGTTAGTCGCGACGACTCGCATGCCGCTTTAAAGTACACAAGCATGTTGATTTAAACACTACTGATATTCAAGTTAGTCATTTGCAGCAGCAGCAAATAAAACTTATACTCATTTTAAAAATAGAGAGGAGCAAGTTTATTTTATAACATTTTAATGCTGATATAAATGGAATAGCATCATGTCATGATATACTACATTGTATTAACAAATCATATACTTGTTAAAAAATCTCTAGGTAATGCTGTTCAGTTCTATTCTTAATCAGTATCTGATATTTCAGGATAATAGCCTCACTAGTTACATAGTTAATTTAAGTAAACACTAAAATCTTGGACCACCTTATACATATATCGGCAATACATTTAAAAGAAAATATTTTGGATAATTTTCGAAATAAAAAATTAAAATATTGCCTAAGAACAATTGCTGCGTTGATGTTTTAACAAAATTTTCGTGTCAGGACTTTAATTAACTGTGTCCTTGTCTAAAATGGCAAAATGTAGTTTCTTTTTATTACCTCCCTTTATTTTATTGCGCTTATTTTTTTGCAGATTTTTGCAAGGTTTTCAATTATTTATTAATGTTACTTTAATCAGTTAGCTGATAACTTGAAACTGTGAAAGTTAAAATCAACTTTTAAAGCTTTTCAGTTGTTTGCTTCTTTGTTTATTGAATGACAATGGACAACCTGTCAGACTGTTACCGCTTACACAAAAGAATGACTAGTTTTAACTGGCAATCCTTGTACAAACAATCAATCATGAGACAAGTGGGAATCATGCTGATTGGGATTAATGGGTAATCGAACACTGACAGACTTGACAGTTTGTTGATGCTGCCATTGGACAAAAGTTTATTCAGCATATCGGCGATCGGCGAATCACTGTGCACGCTCGTATTTTAATTGGTCTAGTAGGCGGGCATTTCGTAAATCTGGTGGAGCATAGTGAACAGATTGAATGTCATCGAACAAAATATTATTTTTATGATTTTTGTTTGGGCGAAGTTTGGAAAGTAAAGGCGACAGTGTCGCCCGAATCGCCCAGTAGGCAGAGCCCTGCAGATTGATGTACAAAATTTAAAACCCCAACAAATTCTAGAATTGTGTATAAACCTATTTAAAGCCATGAATTTAGGAAACGTTTTTGCCAAACATCATGAAATATTAAACCCACCAAAATAAGTATACCTTGAATGAAGGATAGTAGGCTAACATGTTTGTTTCCAGCACCAGTGCCCAAGGTTATAAAGCTGAGCATGGAAACCAGTCTCAAATCTCAAGCATCTGATTGGCTGAAATGGCAACTGGTCGCCATTTCAGCCAATCAGATGCTTGAGATTTGAGACTGGTTTCCAAGCTCAGTTTTATAACCTTCAGCCCAGTTGAGTCTTGTTTAGAGTCAGCTACTTTCAAACCTAACAACTACAATAACTTTCCAAATGGGCAAAAAGTAGTTCCAATTTTGTTACAGGATCTGAAACACATATGTATATAATTTATGTGTTTAAGATACAAACCAGTCTAAGTTCAGTGGTTTTTTATGCCGATCTAAGACAGGTCGTGTTATGGGAACACCAATAGTGGGCAAACAGTTGTTGACCGATTTTCATAGAACCTGGGGAAAATGTTTATGGGCATAATATCTCGGCCAAGTTTGTTAACCAGCCAAATCGCTTCAGCCACTTCAGAGTTATGGCCCTTTATTGGTACAAAAAATGGCAAATTCTTCGATGGGCGTATTTGGTGGCACTTTGGCACTCTTGTTAATACTTAAGTATGTATTGGTCAGTGATTAGAACAATCGTGTTTGGATCTAAGTTTGAGCCTTTGCTAGTGTATTAGAAAGTGCAGAAAGACTGTGGATAACCAAGCTTTATATTAAACAGAAACAACCAGCCTTATTTAATAATGTAATTGTAATGTTTACACCTTCCCATAATGTTTATAGAACTTTCTTCTACCCAGTCTGTCTTTTCCAAAAATGCACATATATTCATTGGTGTGACTTACATTAATTTTGTTCATGTTACTAAATGTGACTTTTATGAACCCTTTTCCTGCTGAAACCTTTGCACTGTGAACATTTTGGGATTTTGATCAGAATCTACCATGTGTTACTGTTTTTGAAGTTAACTGGATAAAGAAAAAAAATGCCAATATGATAGTGTCTTAGTACAAGGCCATGGGTGCTTTTAACTTTAAATGAATAATAACAAGAAACTAACCGCAAAAATGCATTAGATAAATTTATAAACTTCACTATCTGTGGAAAGTTATTCTGTGACACAAATTCAGCAGTAAAATGGTTATTCTATCTTGCAAACATGTCTCTCTGCATTTTCATTAATAATTAACAAACATAAGAAAGGACAGAGGAGGTTGCCTTGCAGAACACTTACCAGGAATGGAAACAAACCCATCAGGCAAAAAGCTATCTGAGTTTGGCCTTTCACTGTTGTTAACCTTCTTAAATACTTCTTTTAATGCAGATGTAGAAGAATAATTACATTTACACTCAATCAAAGCACACATTATTTTCATGATTTCATATTTGCTTAAAATCTTTTAGAGTTCAATTTCATCTTAAACACCTCTTTGCTTGATGGGGACAAATTAAATAGCTATTAGGCTAATGGGGCTGTACAGTTGCTCATGATTATCAAAAATAGGTTCTTTTTGCATGAGGTAGAATGAGAAATTATACAAGTTTATAATACAATTATGTTACATTTCTAGGACTATGAATTTCAGTGTTTACTCCAGTTATTCAATGTACTGTTTCAGTTTACTTTACATGTACCTTATTGGAGGCATGTGAGTGTACTTTACATGTACCTTATTGGAAGCATGTGAGTGACTACCATAATCACTTATTTATTGGCAGCACCCTTTACTTCATGGAATATTACTTTTATCCCATAGGCAAACAGTGTAGATCCAGATCAGCTGGCACATCTGTGCCATCTGATTAGGATCTACACTGTTCGATTTTTTTGTTAGTTTTTTCTGACCAAAATGTGATCAGTGCAGATCCTGATCAGATGGCAAGAATGTGCCTACTGATCTGGATCTACACTGGTTGCACATGCGTAAAAATGTGTATATATGGAGGAAATGGTTAATACCTCACTTGAAAAATAAGCCCAAATTCATAATAAAGGCAGGGTTCAAATTTTACAAATGCTGGTACACCTATGTATTGGCTGCTTCACCAACCTTTAACCAATATAATCAAGGGCAAAAAGTGTGGCCTATATATAAGTGATGATGGTGGTGACTGTGACTTGTAGGGAAAGCTTGCTAGGAAGTGTAAAAGGGACTAGAATGGTTTATAAAAATATTTACAGTCAAGTTGCAGATTACTCAAATATCCAAGGGACCAATGATTTAGTTCAAATTGTCCTTTATTAAATTATTGCATGCATCATTTCCCAACACCACTTTTGGGGACTTATGTAAATGTAACCAAAGAAGTTCTTAATTTTTTGTTTAATTGTTATTATGAGTTATCACCTTTCCAGTTACTGCAACTAGATGGATATGTATTTTTTTGTGGCCAGTATTATAGAAACAGTAATTTCTGCTTAAAATCTTAAGTATTTCTTGCCAGGTAAAATTAATTTATGCTTCAATTTTTGATATAAAAGTAAAAAATCCATACTTATTTGTCTAGAAGTTACCGACACCAAAGCGTTATAGCATAGCTAATAAATATGAAATTTGGTAGGATTGTAACACTACTGTTTGTTGGTGGCATTTATCAAGCTTAGATATTACCTTTTTGCCTATGTATGACCTTGACCTTTGACAATATACCAATTTTAATGACACGGTGAACTTCTTTTTCCAAAATAAAACCATCAAGTGATCCTGGGCATTTATCAAGCGGTAGTGTTTATCTTGCAGGTGTATGACCTTGACAATAAATACCAATTTTAATGACAGAGTGACCTTCTTTTTCCAAACATTTTACCATTAACTATTCCTGCTTTATCATAGTACTTTTTGTGCTGTACACTTGATTCCTTGACCCACTGACCTTATTTTACTGTATATAATCATTCATGATGATGTTTCATTATCAGTATCATTGATTATGTGTTATATTTATTAAAGCTCACGATTTGCTTGCTGCTAAATAAAAGTTTGGGGTGCTGGCTTTTATCTGCAAATGTGGCTATACATGTAGTCAAATTAAATGGTAAAATGACATCATGTACCTATTTTTACTTAAAGGTCATGGTCATTTTTCTTATTATCCCCAACAGAATGACTGTCTCTTATTGCGACAACCCATATCTTACTTGAAAACAAGTGATGGATTTATTTTCCAATATAATTTATCAAACATGATCTGATGGCTTCTCATGGTGCTGTTAACCCTTTCCTCCATAGACACATCTTTTTGCGTAGGCGAACAGGGTAGATCCAAATCACCCGGCACATCCATGTCGTCAGGATCTGCACTGTTCACTTTTTGATTCGTTAGGTTATTTCTGACAAAAATGCAACCAGTGCAGATCCTGATCAAACGGCACAGAATGATGTGCCGGCTGATCTGGATTTACACAGGTTGCACATGTGTAAAAATGGTTATTTATGGAGGAAAGGGTTAATACACTATGTGTCAACTTTCATGACACATTGACCTACATTGACCATATTGTTTTGAATTATTTCTGTCATGGGTTATTCACCCATATTTGCTCCTTAAACACTGGTCCAGATCCACAGGAGTCCCATCTAACCTCTCAAATTATTGTATGCCCACTGATTTTATTATGTTGGAAAGTTTATTAGCAGTTCAGCTGATACAGGGAGGCTTGGGGCCACTATGTTAATTAAACAATATGATGACATTAGATTTTATTATAACATATTTCAAACAGGGTACTTAATAAAAACAACAGTTATAATAATTATGTTATTATGAGTGATGAGATAGCATTATGAATTATGCAGTGTACCAAAATGATTAGATGCTAAACTATTCATCGCATTTTGATGATCTTTCAGTAATAGATTTGAGGATAACGAGAAAGAAATGTTAAGGTATTCTTTTGTTTTATTTGATGTATTGAAAAATACAGGAAGAAATGGCTTTATCTTGGAGTGAACTGTTTTAACCCTTTCCTCCATATATAAGCATTTTTACGCTTGTGCGACCAGTGTAGATCCAGATCAGCCAGCACATTTATGCTGTCTGATTAGGATCTGCACTAGTCACATATTGGTCAGAAATAACTGAGAAATGCTGATCAGATGGCACGGATGTGCCAGCTGATCTGGATCTAAACTTTTCGCCCGCGCAATAAAGATGAATCTATGGTGGAAAGGGAAAACATACAAATCATCCAATACAACTTGTCCACCTTAGTGATTTAACTGAAAAAAGTTTAAAAAAGAAATGAATAATTCATTACAATATGACAACATGCAGATGTTTATGATGCAAATACTGCATAAGAATTCAAAGTGAGGAATCAATCTTTGCATAATGAGGATTGCTAATTACTGTTTAAATTAAAACAGGAACATAGATATTCAGTCTACACCATGTTAAATGAAAACAGGAAAGTAGATATTCAGTCTACATTATGTTAAGAGCTGAAAAATCTGTACTGTCATCTTTGTACACTTTTATGGCTTGATTCACATGAATAATTTCAATGATATACATGTAATAATTTTATCTTGTTTAAAATAACAATGCTGTAAGCAAATATTTGGTTTCGGATTTTATGTTGAAACGTGAGTTGGTTTCTTTAATTTATTCATGCCTGAAGATTATAAACCTGAGAATGGAAACCAGTCTCAAATCTCAAGCATCTGATTAACTGAAATGGCGACTGGTTTCCATTTCAACCAGTCAGATGCTTGAGATTTGAGACTGGTTCCATTCTCAGTTTTAACATCTTCAGCCCAGTGCTTACTGTAAGGTTCTTTCTTTTCTGTTTGTCTCTTGCTTGTAGTATTCAATAATAAATTATGCCTCTGTAGTATAGACATACTGCTCAGTTCCAACATTAATGACAGTAATAGTAACTAAGTAATTTTCATGAATTCTATATGAAAAATGATGTATGTCTTAACCCATTTCTACATGGGATATGGCTGTTATCCCCTGGGCAAAATTTGATCACAAATAGTTCTGTGTTTAGACCTGGCTCCACACCCATCTGTCCGCCTAATTGTAGCTGTATCACAGATAAAAGTAGTTAGCATGTTCATGGACAAAATAAACAGTTAAAAACATTTATCAAAGTTACAAAACTACAGAACAATATTGCATCTATTATTCTAAAGATAAAAGGGAATAAAACTTCCCTGTTAGTTCAGTGATAACTGCAAAAACCTTTCTACCCAGGTATTGAAATCCCAAAGTAGGAAGTTTTCAGCTGGATTGTAAATTGCTGGGCTGGTTGTCAGTGAAAGAAACTTATCATTTGTGGATAAGCAGCTAATGTTTGAGGAAATAAAGGAAGTACAAGCACTATTTTGTTAATTGAATTGCTCTGTATAGGTTACTGTTTTCATATTCTATATAAATGATTAAAAAATAAGTGTAATATGAATGTTAAATCTTTAATAAAATGGCTTTAAATAAGTAAATAAAATTGCATACAAGGAAGAAAGTGAGACAGGAAAATTAGTAAAAATGACTGAATTATTCAAACAATTTTACGACTTTAAGCATAAACTTGTGACGAAAACTTTGACAGTATTAAAAACTTTATGTGAAAATATATCTGTCTTTTCAGGATAGCAAGCGGAAATCTAGGGATATAACCACCCTTACTGATGAATCATTAGACAGTATTCAGGAGCAAAGGTCAGAGGTCAAGGACACAGAAGAGTCTGAAAAGGTCAAGGTTGTTCGTGACACTGAAATAGAGCCACATAAAAATGATCTCGGTGAGTTAAAGGTGACTGAAGACTCTACCAGTGTTGAGCCTAATTTAGACTCACCTGTAAACAAAACTAAAGATGCAAATTCTAGTTTAATATTTAAACATTCCAATGAATTGGACCAAAGTAAAGAAGTAGATTCTGTGATACAGACAAATACCAAAGACATTCCTGCGTCTTCCATTCCAAGCTCCTCTGTGATAGAGACACATTCTGCAGAGATGTCCGAAAATAGACCAAAGGTTGCTAAGAAACCAACTGTTCCTGTAAGAAGTGTCAAGGTTAAAAGCTCTTCAACGGATTCTAAAAATAGCTCCAGAAGTAGTGAGAGTGATGTATTTGAAGAAGAAGCTTTTATCAATCCAGCAGGAACCAAAGAAAAAAGAACTGGTTCTGAAACTTTAATCAAATCAGCAGAAACCAATGAAAACAGAACAGGTTCTGAAACTTTAATCAAACCATCCGAAACCAATGAAAACAGAACAGGTTCTGAAGCTTTAATCAAACCATCCCTAACCAATGAAAACAGAACTGGTTCTGAAGCTTTAATCAAACCAGCCGAAACCAAAGAAAATGGAACAGGTTCTATGAAAGATAGTGAAAAAGAAACAGAAAACATGGTTGAACAACCCCCCAGTGGAGATGCCCCTGATGCAGAGCTTAGAAATAAACCAGCAGAGTCTAAAGAGAAGACAGTTGAAGCTGCAGCAGCTTCCCCAGTACAAATGAGGAGAAAAACAAGTACCTCAGATTTGGATGTCTTCAAAGGTAAGAAATAATCAAAGCATTGCCCTAGATCATAAAACTAAATCTGGAGACCAGTCTCAAATTTCAAGTATCTGATTGGCTGAAATGGTGACTGGAAGGCTGAAATGGTGACCGGTGACCATTTCAGCCAATCAGATGCTTGAGATTTGAGACTGGTCTCCAATCATAGTTTTATGATCTTGAGCCAATGTTATTTAACCCATTACACACTGGTAATGCTTTTAATCACATTGGTGACCATTGTAGATCCAGATCAGCAACTTCAGCCTGTACATTCAGGCAGAACCTTCACTGTTAACATTTAGATTCATTAGGTAATTTCTGACCAAGAAGTGAATGGTGCAGATCAAGATCAGAAGGCATTTATGTGCCAGCTGATCTGGATCTACACTGGTTGCCCATGTGATATTAGGCATATCTTGGAGTAAAGGGTTAACACAGTATGTCCCACAAAATTTACTTTTTTTTATTTTGACCATTTTCCTTTTAACAATCCGCATAACTTAATAAGTTCTTAAGTAACCGAGTTAATAGTGTAGAGCTCTGCTATATGGTGATCATATGTATTGCAAAATCCAATGTATCACGCTCAGAGACCGGACCCAGTTTTTTTGTCACAAAAAAGGTTAAAAAAATCCTGTTTTTACGTCTTTTATAAAAAAGGCTCTACAGTATGCACATTTTTGAAAGGGAAGTAACCACTTATAATTGCATAAAAAACAAAGTTAGCATTTTGCTGATGCTGTATGCGTGTGATATGGCTGTTATCCACTGGTGAAAAAGTGTAGAGATAGATCAGCCAGCATATCTGTTCTGTCGGATCAGGATCTACACCATTCTCTTTTCAATTCAGTAATTTATTTCTGACACAAGATTTAACCAGTGTAGATCTAGATCACACAGCACAGATTGGTCGCTGATCTTCATCTACACTGGTTGCACATATAGGAGCTGTGAGCAAACACATGAATTGAAGTAGATTATTGAACTTTAAAGTGTCTGTTTCACCTTTCTGTTAAGCTTGCTTCACACTGTCCCGTTATACAGTCCCTTCGAGTCCCAATTTGAATACTGGGCTAACCGGGACCACAACCGCATTGAATTGGATGAACAGGCAATTTCCGGGGAGTGGCGCCGGTGGTGTTTTAAATTTCAATATAGCTGAGCCTCACTGGGAGCAAATGCGAAACCAATGCCGGCTTTTTCCGCTGGGATACGGGGCATCACCATAGTTCTTCTGGCGTGATCCGACATGTCACCGTAAGACCACCAGGTGAAACCTTAATAAACTGACATATGCTGTGTTCAGGGTTGAGATACGTTGACACCAGGTTTGGCCACATTGTCGTGAGGCAACCTGGCCCTGAGGCATGCAGGTGGAACTACGATTTGGTATGGTAGCAGCTGTTGAATGCTGGTCAAGTAAAGGTGGAGCCATGATGTGGCTTCGGAAGGTGGATGCCATTTCAACTACTTAAGCCATACTTAAATATGATTTTATATTTGAAATTCATCCTAATTCAATGCGGTTTTTCCCGGCGTTGCTATGGTTATGGTCCTGATTGGCCACAGTGTCCAAACCCAGATGCACAGGGGCTGTATACCAGGACAATGTAAACTTAGGCTTCACAAATTTTCCCAGTTCATCCCGGTTACAAATTACTGGGATGCACCCTGGCATACACCGGGACAGAGTGTGAAACGGGCTTTATCAGTAATTTCGAAATAAGAATTAAAATTAAGTCTGATTGTCACAAAATCTACCCAGATCCCTGTGAATTATTTGTGCATTTGAGATTATCTGTGTTGATTTTTATTTGTTTTTGTGCTGCTCCTCATTCAGTTGAGATTGAAACACCCTGTAAGTTATATCTAGTTTGATGTTGTTCTAGCCTAATTAATGTTGTTGTCTGTTGTTGTTGTTAATGATGAAGAAGATGATGATGATGTTTTAGATGTTGTTTTTGCTGTTTGTTTTGATCGTTTTTTTTTCTTTTTTATGGAGGTGTAATATTTTAGTGCACATACCGGGTATATGAAAAAGAGGGGAGCTAACCCAGTCTTAATGTAGCTGGAAATTACTAGAGTTTTTTCCCCTGAATTCTGTTTTTATTCATTTCTACTTGGCCCTAAATTTCCATATTTAAGTTTTTAGTTATATTCACATCAACAAAATTTCTTTGAACATAGGGGCAAAAATCTGCACTCTTAGCTCTTCGGTTAAACTCATTGACTTCTTTAATCAGTCAGCAACAGCAGTAAAAACACTTTTGGTATATTGCTGAAATTATCCAGATACCTGGCAGGCTTTACAGTCTAATTTAATTATTGACAAATTTTCAAGAATCACTATGGAGATAATTATGTGAGTCATTTGAAAGTCAGGAGATATTTTAATTGAATTTTGAAAATTTACTGTATTAAATTTATTCAGACGAGAATATCTTTTATTAGTGGATTTTATTATGCCCCCACAATGTGCAAGGCTTTTAAATAAAGTTGCACTTGTCCCTATGTCCATCTGTTAGTCTGTCTGTCTATACGTATGTCCCCCAAATCTTGTGGCATAAACTCCTTATTAACTATTGGGCAGATTTCTTTCAAACTTGCACAAATGATCCACCAGGATGGCTTGGACAATAATGATTTTGTAATATCCAATGATCTAGACGATCTTGAAAGCACGATGAAGTCATCAAGTAATATCTACAGGGTGTATACTTTGTTACACCCTAAATCAACCAACTTTACATCTGCCAGGTGTAGATTTTAATCCGAACTCACATTTTTCTACTTTATGCCTCGGAGCATAATGTTAAAAATAAGCAAGAAATATGCTTAACTTTGACTGATTGAAAAATCAGTTTGTTCAATGATGTCATTATTAAGGATATTATTTCCTGGTGACTCAGATACAAAAAAGAAGCATTTCAAAGTTGTTCAAATTGAAATGTTACATTCCACTTAAATGAAGGATTTGAAAAAAAATTTCTTTTGCGCCTTTGATCTTACATTCATTTAAAATTTGCAGTTGGGGTAAGAAAGCAGTAGTTTTAACAGTTTTCACATATTGCATGTTATTGAAGAGTCAAAAAAAAGGTGGAAACTGGAAAACACATTCTATGTTGCATCTTACTAAACCAAATACATCCAACAAATACATTTTAATTGTACAGTGACCACATAAATAGTAAAACAGACATTTTTCCCGAAATTTCACTTGCTGTTGGATTAGAATTTAAACCTCAGGGATTGAAACGCTATTATTAATTTTACAGCATTGGTAAACATTGTAGATCCAGATCAGGTGGTACATCCTTGCCATCTGATCAGGATCTACATTGTTTGCTTTTAGATTCATTGGAATATTTCTGACCAAGAAGCCAACACTGCAGATGCTGATCACATGGCATGAATGTGCTGGGTTGAAGGTTATAAAGCTGAGATTGGAAACCAGTCTCAAATCTCAAGCATCTGATTGGCTGAAATGGCGACCAGTCGCCATTTCAGCCAATCAGATGCTTGAGATTTGAGACTGGTTTCCATGCTCAGTTTTATAACCTTGGGCACAGGCTGATCTGGACCTACACTGTTCTCACACACAACAATACCTGTATAATTATATGGAGAAAATTTACTCTTGCAAAAAAATATATGAGGCTTTCATAAGATTTGAACCCATGCTACGTAGACTCAACTATATTCGTTAAGGCCAACCCACATATCCATATGGCCATTGCCAAAGGACTTTTTATAAAGTATGTCTGGTTGTATACAGTCAAGTTATTTATTGTTATCCAGGCTCCAAGATTGTAAAACTGAGAATGGAAACCAGTCTCAAATCTAAAGCATCTGATTGGCTGAAAGGCAAGCAGTTGCCATTTCAGCCAATCAGATTCATAAGATTTGAGACTGGTTTCAAATCTCAGTTTAATAATCTTCAGCCCAGGTGTCATATATTGGATAACGTTTTTTTCAGTATTACAATTTAACACCTTTTAATCATTGGTTTTAACCTGAAATATGAGATAAGTATATTTGAAACTGAAAGCTTATACATAACTTCTATTAAACATCTGCCAAAGCATGAAAGATGTAATCAGAGGATGATACTTTGGGGGTTAGTCAAGCTTGCACTTTACCAACAAAAACAAAACAACAACTAAAACAACAATCAAGTGCAGTACAGCTAGTTTTTACCTCGACTATTCGAAGAATAGGGGAGCTATCCTACTCGCCCCAGTGTCGGCGTCGGCGTCTGAGACCGTCCGTTAAACAAAATATGCACTTTGGTCCATAACTTGAAAACTACTTTTGATATCAACTTGAAACTTGGAATATATATTCACCATCAAATTCTACATCATTACCATCAAGACCCATAACTCTGCTTCCAATATTTTTCAAGTTATGCCCCTTTTTCACTTAAACTTTGCGTTAAGGAAAATATGCACTTTGGTCCATAACTTATAAACTACTTGAGATATCAACTTGAAATTTGGAATATATATTCACCATCAAATTCTACATCATTACCAACAAGACCCATAACTCTATAACTCTGCTACCATTATTTTTAAAGGTTATCCCCCTTTTTCACCTACATTTTGCTTGGCTCATAACTTTGGAATTACTTGAGATATTGCCTTGAAACTTAAAATATATATTCAACATCAAAATCTACATCATAACCAACAAGACCCATAACCCTGCTTCCAATATTTTTCAAGTTATGCCCCTTTTTCACTTAAATTTTGTGTTAAGTAAAATATGCACTTGGCCTATAACTTT
Source organism: Corbicula japonica (assembly GCA_038501625.1). Lineage (NCBI taxonomy): Eukaryota > Metazoa > Mollusca > Bivalvia > Venerida > Cyrenidae > Corbicula > Corbicula japonica. The sequence goes on along the minus strand of JAZAYU010001089.1, from coordinate 6,052 downwards.
GAAACTACTTGAGATATTACCTTGAAACTTAGAATTTATATTCACCATCAAAATCTATGTCATTATCAAAAAGACCCATTACTCTGCTACCAATATTTCTCAAGTTATTCCCCTTTTCACTTATGCAATTCTCTCATAACTTTTAAACAACTAAAGATATTACTTTGAAACTTTAAATATATGTTTGACATCAGTTTCTCAATCATTATCAACAAGACCCATAACTCTACCGGAAATATTTCTGTAAGTTATGCCCCTTTTGAACTTAGTTTTTGCATTAGCCGAAATATGCGCTTGATCCATAACTTTGAAACAACATGAGATATTAACTTCCAACTTAGAATATACATGTATTGTCACTATGATAATCTTTACAATAACCACCAAGACCGAAAACTCTGCTACAATTTTTTAAAATTTATGTCCTTTTTAAAATAGATTTTGTTTTCAAGTTTTTATGCACTTGGCCCATAACTTTGAAACTAATACAGATATCAGCTTCAAACTTGAAAAACATTTTCACCATCATAATCTAGATCACTTTCACTTGACCTACTGTATGCTTTTTAAAGTAATGCTTTTTTTATTTCAGTTTTTTTTCTGTAACATTACTGAAGTAATTGATATTGAACTTAAAGTAAATTTCTCCAATCATAAATTACTAACAAGTTTTTTTTAACTCTTCCAAAAATATTTCATACTTATTCCCCTTTTTAGTTCAATATTTATGGAACATTATGGAATTATTTCTGTTATTTAAAATCACTTTCTCCCATTCACTAGTTAATACTTTTCCTGATTGCACATGAATGTTTGGCCATAGTTGTTATTGTTTTAATATTCAAATTGCATTTGTTTCAAATGATTCGAATAGTCAAGCGCACTGTCTCCTCAGACAGCTCTTGTTCATGCCCCACTTCGAAGACGAGGAGGTCAGTTGCTTTGCACATGTGGATCGATTGGTCAGTTGGTCCATCACTGTATTGATTGTTGGGTCAGCAGGTCAAAGGTAAAGGTGGTCTTAGTATCAGAGTTTTACTGTTTTCTAGTTTTAGCTGAAATCACAGTAGCTTGTTTTGTTACACTTTCTTTTGCTGTTTCTCCATTTGGCCAGTAAGTGTTGTGTCTTTGTCCCTTACACCTGACAGAAAAAGGCCGGTGATATCATAGAGTAAATAGTGAACACCAGTAATCTGTAATCTGAATCCACTGATGTTGTTTTGTCATGACAGCCTCCAATTAACCATGTATATTATGTTTATATGAAATCGTCCAGTCAAAGGAGTTGGATTTACACAAACAGGTACCCTTTTGTATTTAGGTATTTCTTAGTAGAAAACGAGTACCTTTGACCGTTGAATGCACTGACAAGTAACAACAGCCATTGTGTCTACGTAGGGCAATGTATTGTAATAAAAACAAATAGGATGCAGAATTTTATACATACCGGGTTATTAAACTTAATTTACTTAACCCTTCCCGTCATGGATATATACAGTATTATCACATGGGTGACCAATGTAGATCCAAAAGAGCTATCACATCCATGCTGTCTGATCTGAAACTGGACTACTGGGCTGAAGGTTATAAAACTGAGTTTGGAAACCAGTCTCAAATCTCAAGCATCTGATTGGCTGAAATGGCGACTGGTCGCCATTTCAGCCAATCAGATGCTTGAGATTTGAGACTGGTTTCCATGCTCAGTTTTATAACCTTGGGCACTGATTCATGGTCAGTCAGAAATAGCCAAAGGCTGCCAAACGAATCTAAATATGAACAGTGTAGATCCAGATCAGATGGTAAGGATGTGCAGGATTATCTGGACCAACAATGGTTGCACACAGGCAGCTGATTGGATGAAATTCATCCCTGTCTTCAAACTGACCAATCAGAAGCTAGAGTTTTAAGATGAGCTCCAGTCTCATGTTTATGAATGATCCACCTTGTTTTTTACTATTACAAAGTATTATAATTATGAACATGCAATAAGCCAACCTAGAAGACTTAGGAATCATGATTTAGACCCTTCTTTTTTGTTTCTGAGAGGGAAAAGGACATTTGCATGTCAATTATTTTGAGATTTAAGAAGTGGTCTGTTACAAAGGAATTATTTCTTGAATAATGTTCCCTACATGCCATTGATTATTTGTCACCACTGGATTTGATGCTAAAACTGCTTTGTTTCACTATAGGAAAATACATTTAGAGGATTTAAACCTTTACTCCATGGGATGATGGATATCTCGGGTGCGAACTGTAGATCCATTAATCAGCTTGCATATGTGTGCCATCTGATCAGGATCTTCATTGTTTGCTTTTAGATTTAATTCGGTTATTTCTGTCATTATCTGACCAAGATGTGACCAGTGTAGATCCAGATCAGAGAGCATGGATGAGCCATTGTGATCTGGATCTACACTGGTTGCACACACATTAAAACTTGTATCAATCGAAGGGTTAACCATCTTCATATTATGGTATGGGTGTAAAGTTTAGATCCAGATCAGCTGGAAGTTCCATGCTGCCTGAATAGGATCTATGCTGTTCGCTTTTAGATTCATTATGTTATTTTTAGCTCACCTGTCACGTAGTGACAAGGTGAGCTTTTGTGACCGCCTGATGTCCGTCGTCCGTCGTGCGACGTGCGTCGTGCGTCGTCAACAATTGCTTCAATCGACTTCTTCTCTGAAACGGCTTGGCCAATTTTGATGAAACTTGCCACGGATGTTCCTTGCATGAAGCTCTTCCAAAGTTGTTCAAAGAAATCAATTCCATGCAGAACTCTGGTTGCCATGGCAACCGAAAGGAAAAACTTTAAAAATCTTCTTGTCTGAAACCACAAGGCCTAGAGCTTAGATATTTGGCATTTAGCATCCTCTAGTGGAGCTCTACAAAGATTGTTCAAATTATTTCCCTGGGGTCAAAATTGGCCCCGCCCCAGGGGTCACTTCATTTTACATAGACTTATATAGGAAAAACTTTAAAAATCTTCTTGTCTGAAACCACAAGGCCTAGAGCTTAGATATTTGGCATTTAGCATCCTCTAGTGGAACTCTACAAAGATTGTTCAAAGTATTTCCCTGGGGTCAAAATTGGCCCCGCCCCAGGGGTCACTTCATTTTACATAGACTTGTATAGGAAAAACTTTAAAAATCTTCTTGTCTGAAACCACAAGGCCTAGAGCTTAGATATTTGGCATTTAGCATCCTCTAGTGGAACTCTACAAAGATTGTTCAAAGTATTTCCCTGGGGTCAAAATTGGGCCCGCCCCAGGGGTCACTTCATTTTACATAGACTTGTATAGGAAAAACTTTAAAAATCTTCTTGTCTGAAACCACAAGGCCTAGAGCTTAGATATTTGGCATTTAGCATCCTCTAGTGGAACTCTACAAAGATTGTTCAAATTATTTCCCTGGGGTCAAAATTGGCCCCGCCCCAGGGGTCACTTCATTTTACATAGACTTGTATAGGAAAAACTTTAAAAATCTTCTTGTCTGAAACCACAAGGCCTAGAGCTTAGATATTTGGCATTTAGCATCCTCTAGTGGAACTCTACAAAGATTGTTCAAATTATTTCCCTGGGGTCAAAATTGGCCCCCGCCCCAGGGGTCTCTTCATTTTATATAGACTTGTATAGGAAAAACTTTAAAAATCTTCTTGTCTGAAACCACAAGGCCTAGAGCTTAGATATTTGGCATTTAGCATCCTCTAGTGGAACTCTACAAAGATTGTTCAAATTATTTCCCTAGGGTCAAAATTGGCCCCGCCCCAGGGGTCACTTCATTTTACATAGACTTGTATAGGAAAAACTTTTAAAATCTTCTTGTCTGAAACCACAAGGCCTAGAGCTTAGATATTTGGCATTTAGCATCCTCAAGTGGAACTCTACAAAGATTGTTCAAATTATTTCCCTGGGGTCTAAATTGGCCCCGCCCCAGGGGTCACTTCATTTGACATAGACTTATATAGGAAACACTTTAAAAATCTTCTTGTCTGAAACCACAAGGCCTAGAGCTAAGATATTTGGCATTAAGCATCCTCTTGTGAAACTCTACAAAGATTGTTCAAATTATTTCCCTGGGGTCTAAAGTGGCCCCGCCCCAGGGGTCACTTCATTTGATATAGACTTATATAGGAAAAACTTTAAAAATCTTCTTGTCTGAAACCACAAGGCCTAGAGCTTAGATATTTGGCATTAAGCATCCTCTTGTGAAACTCCACAAAGATTGTTCAAATTATTTCCCAGGGGTCTAAATTGGCCCCGCCCCAAGGGTCACTTCATTTTATATAGACTTGTATAAGAAAAACTTTAAAAATCTTCTTGTCTGAAACCACAAGGCCTAGAGCTTAGATATATGGCATTTAGCATCCTCTAGTGGAACTCTACAAAGATTGTTCAAATTATTTCCCTGGGGTCTAAATTGGCCCCGCCCCAGGGGTCACTTCATTTTATATAGACTTGTATAGGAAAAACTTTTAAAATCTTCTTGTCTGAAACCACAAGGCCTATTGCTTAGATATTTGGCATTAAGCATCCTCTTGTGAAACTCTACAAAGATTGTTCAAATTATTTCCCAGGGGCCTTAATTGGCCCCGCCCCAGGGGTCACTTCATTTTATATAGACTTGTATAGGAATCCTTTAAAAATCTTCTTGTCTGAAACCACAAGGCCTAGAGCTTAGATATTTGGCATTTAGCACTCTCAAGTGGAAATCTTCAAAGATTGTTCAAATGATTTCCCTGGGGTCAAAATTGGCCCTGCCCCAGGGTTCACTTTATTTTATATAGACTGATATAGAAAAAACTTTAAAAATCTTCTTGTCTGAAACCACAAGCTGAGAGTACTTTTGTACTCAGGTGAGCGATATAAGGGCCATCATGGCCCTCTTGTTTACCAAGATGTACCAGCTGATCTGAAGGTACACTTTTCGCCCATGCAATAAACGTTGTATCTATGTAGTAGTCTTTAAAATACGCATTTTCATGTGTAACCATGTCAGGCAAATGTTGCTTAGTGCTACCTACAGTTTTTCAATTGGTCTGTTTCAATTCATGAGGAAGACTAGGAAAGAAATTGAATGGTAAAACAGTCAGTAATGTCTGTTGGAAAACCCATTTATAAACATATAGTTATTTAGCGACATACCAATGATGTTCGTGACATAAATCTATAATTACCAATCAGTATGTATTATATAGGACAGTGACATTATAGGAAAACAAATTATAAATCTCGGTATACAGTAGTTATATATTGCGGGGATACATATACAAAATAAATGGATAATCAATGTTAGTGTTGAAATAATACGCGGTGATACAGCTGTGAATGAATTTTTATCGGATTTAGAAAAAAGAACAACTGGTGATTTTTAAATAAAAAGAGAATGTGTTAAATTGGATACTAAAAAGAACATTCAGTGAAAAGAATTTAATTGGGATACTCTTTATACTTGGTGCTACATGGTAAAATACAAGTTTGTTTTTTGTTGTTGTTGTTTGATTTTTTGAATTAGTTTTAAATTTCAGTCTGCTTCAGTATATAAAAATTAATTCATATGAATTTAATTTATTCATACTTGCAATTTTACACATTTTATTTTCTATGTATTTAATTTGAATTTTACTTAATCATGTATTAAATTTGAATATTACTTTATGAAGTATATAATTTGAATTATACTTTAATTGAATGTAGTTTTCTTACGATTTCTGGTAAGGTAGCGCAATTAAACCTATTTTCATTTTTGTGTGTGCAAATATGACCTTTCTTACATTTACATAATGGTGTCTAATTCAACACCTTACGCATTATGATCATTTGACACTACGGTAATTACGAGTATTGATAACTTGCCTCATAATCGTATTGATTAGTTTGGACAGTTTCGTGTTTGCTCTTTTTGTTGATATTTGCTGAATTTTTCCTTAATAGAAATCGCTACACGGAGGCCTTACTAATGGCTGAAAATCTATATTGATTGAATTATTGAGTGGATACTGAAGCAGATATTGTGGAGGAATTATTACTGATTTCTGATGTATACAGTGT
>JAZAYU010001088.1:0-90865 GCA_038501625.1 Corbicula japonica | reverse complement strand
CTGTCCAAGCCGCCAATCACTGGGTTAAGCGCTACTCTGTATTGTTACAAATGAACAGTAAAATTTAGATACATTGCAGATGACGGTGAACATGAAACATTCAGTGCCATATTTTCAGTCTAATCAATTCCATAGCGGCTCATGGTCCCCAAACTCTAACCCTAACCCTGCTGCGGCTTGCCCTAAATGAGAAAAAGATTGGTAAAAACTGATCAGAACAGCTGTATTTTGACAGGGGAATATAAATCTTGTATTTCACAGAGAAAGGATGTAGGCATTCTTACAGCTTGTATCCTGGAAGTGGCGCAAAATTGTGTGGAAACAGATCTTGGCTGGACCCTGGATGGCATATGTATTCCCTTTATTCTGTCAGCCCAAGGCAGTGTACAGTTGTTATATTGTCCAATAAATAAGGAGTGGTTTGGCTTACTTGGACCCCAGTTTGTCACATGTATGGTTACCGGAAAGATAAATCCTGCAATATATGGCTTTTGAAATATGTTGTCCTGAAATAAAAAGAAATATTACTATTGTTAGTACACATCATATAGCAAGTACCATAACTGCGTAATTTTTAGTTGAGGAAAACTGTAGAAGAATTACATACCAGGTGGGATTATTAGTTAACAGATGATAACATGAATGTGACCAAAGACGATTAGAAACGTGTCAGCGGTCGTATAAAAAGTGGAAATAAATGCTGTCAATAACACTTTTATACCTGTGGAGAGATAAAACATTTATGGTGACACTGCAAAAAATTTTCCTTGAACTTCATTGAATAATTTGCCGTTGAGGTATGTCCGTGTTGACGGACATGTATTGACGGACATGTATTGACGGACATGCCGTAAATACGTAATTCACGCACCTTTTACCCCCTTTGCCCTCCAAACCTTTTGACGACATCTGACAAGAAAAGATGAGAGGCTAGAGTGGGCGTGTGCCTTCTTAGCATTGCATACATCAACGGCAAATTATCCAAACAAATTCAAGGAAATTTATTATCATCAAAATAAAGTATGGTACGGTATGGTGTGTTGTGGCGTGGCGTGGACTATAGTAGAGTGACGTGGAGTGGATAAGAGTGAGTGGAGTGGAGTCGTGTCGCCATGACAATGATTCTGGTTTAGGATACAGCTTAAGATTCTAGACTGCGGGTTCGAATCCCACTAGGGACGTATTTCTTCTTTAAAACCAGGAAGCAGTCATCAAGCGTGATTACTAAAGTTGAAATATAGTTTGTACTGTAATCAGTAAATTATCGGTTTCCATTAGCCTTGCATTGATGATTACATTTTAGGGTTATCCGAATATCCTTTTTGGTGGTTGTCCCAGTTAGCTCAGTAGGTCGCGTAATTGGCATTGCATGGCAAGGCTCTGTCGCTGTACGGGTTTGCTCCACAGTAGGGGCAGAATCATTTGAAAATCACAGTAGCGCTAACTGTGCACTTTAGAAGCCGTAAAAAGTCACCCCGTACATATAGTCAATATTGTTATCAGAAAATAATCGGTTTCCATTGCCATGCATTGATGATAACGTGTATCAGGGATGTCCGATCAATATTTTTAGGGGTTATACCGGTTTGCTCATAAGGTACCGTAATTAGATTGCAAGGTGCTGTCACCGTAAGGATTCTCTGCCCAGTTTGCACAATGTCATTTGTTTTGCAATCAATGTAGAATATTAGTAAATAAGTTTAAACTAAATTAATGGTCAATTTTATAACTTGAACAGCTTTTTGAACTGTATTCAAACTTAGACAAGTTATTTTGTATATTTTTCCGTACAAAAAATGTTTTCCACGCGTTCTTAAACACATTTGTAGATGGTACCATAAACTCATCAGTGTCGACGACGGCGAAATAATCATAGCTCCGTACTCTTTCTTGGCAGTCATACACTATGACTTGTTTGTCATTCCAACCCTGAAAGTCCTCAGAACCAACTTCTCGACTAACAGATTCTGTAATGGAATCAATAGATTTATTTTTAAAAATCTGTGTCATTTGTTTCATGTTATCCGATGAATTATAGGATTTTCTAACTGAATTAAAATAAACATTAGTATTTTCACCGATTTTGTTGATCTTCTTTTAAAAACGTATAATTTCTCTTTCCAAATTTTCTGACTTGTTTGACAAGACAGCATTTAAGCCGGGCATTTGGAAGGCACCTTTCTTATGTACGGCAGTTGGAAGTCAGAGACTGGTTTCCGCACTGGTCTCAACTAATGTTAGTAGTTTTGCCAGCAGTATCTCATAACTCTAAAAGTTGTTTGTGCTTTCCTTCATGAGATTTTGGAAGATAATTTTAGCTACACAGATTAAAATTTGTTTAGCGTGTTAAGCTTTGTAAAATTTGGACTGTAACTGCCAGTGTGATACAAAACATTTTAGCAAAAGTGCTCGAAGTGATCTATCTTTAGATTTTCAGCAAAATATGTTTACACTGTTTATTTTCAAGTTTTTGTTTTCAAATTATACACCTGGTTTTATACATATCATTTTATGCTCCATGTTATAATACCTTATTTGAGAAAAGTTCATTGCACAGCATGCATTCATTGACAGTCACTGCTCACATAGTCAATGTGAACTTTTTCTGCAACAAAGTTCGCCGTCAGCTGTAAGTATAGTACGCAACCGTTAATAAGTCAGTCATGTGACAGTCATGTGGACAGTCATGTGACAGTCATGTGGACAGTTGTGTGACAGTCATGTGACAGACAAGTGCATATAAATAAAGGTAAACCAGCAAAATATTTTGCAAATTTAATTTGATGATGTTCTCTTGATGTGTATTTATCACCAGAAAACTATTTACTTTGTCCCATCTACCTAGACTGGCTTCCGGCCCTATGTTCTGTTATATATTCTCATGTGACTAACACTATAATTATCAATATCTTCAAGAAAAGCAGCTCCTGCAGGTACCTTATAAATACAAGTTACTTTCTTTATCTCCAAGAACATCAGCAAAAAGGAAAGGAAATAAAAAAAGAGATAGTAAGTAATTCAGTGTGTTTTTATAAACCATCTAGCTGGTGCCCGGCTACCAACCATAAGATCATTCTTATTTATATAAACGCAGTATCACGTGACTGTCTACTTATCCTTAATTAAATACAACCCGATTGTTGCTCGATTTAAAATCGTATAAAATACTCACCGGCGGCGGTAAGATCTAATTCACGTGTCTCGATAATTCCTAAGTTTTCATAGTATTCGAAAACCTTCCTTGCTGCAGAATTCAATTTATACAAATATGAAAACACCTTGTCTACTCCAAACATTATATGTACCTCAAACCACTCGATAAGTCTTCTGGCATCCAAAGAGCCAAAGGCAATTTTGGAGCAAACAGCAATCGTTTTATTTCTATTTTTTTCGGCGTTAGCTGTCTAAGCTCACTTTTGACCTAGTTTTTCGACCAATAAAATGTTGTAAATAGTACTCGTATTCTCTTATTATGCAGAGGGAAAATGAAATAAACTATTTCGATTGGTTGCTATTTACACCAGAGAGGCATCTAGCAGGGTGGAGAGGTATCTAGTGGGATTTTTATTATTATGGAGCGGAAAAATCAAATAGATTATTCCGATTGGTTGTTAGTGGGTGTTGTATTGGAAAAAAACAACATATTTACGATTTAAATAACCAGTTAAGTCAATATTGATGGCTTAAATCTTATATGGAATATTCTTGGGTGTCAGGTAAACACTTGCATACAAGTTTACACAGTGTAAAACGAAGGAGAAGTGTAGATATTTCTAGTTCTTACTGGTTCCGTTCTAGTTTCTTTGATACTGATTGTTAATTTCAAGTACAAAAAAAAGTTCATTGTAGTGTAGTGGATTACACTCTCGCCTCTCAAGCAGATGCCCCGGGTTCAATACTCAGGACGGATACTTTTTTTAAGTTAATTTACGTAAAAGTTGGTAGATTTCGCTCTTTTAACAGGCTGTTTGTATTTATTTTTATTAAATTTCAAGGACATTTATTCATCTTGAGTTCTAAATCTACAAGAGGTATTTTATTGAAACTGAATAAATGTAGCTTAAGACTTAATGTGAGACATTGCTTCTTTAATCGACTTGTTATCACTGTATGAAATTGTTGCAACTGCTTAAACATTTTATGAAAGACACTTTCAATCAATTTATGAGTTGTCATGATTCGGTCGCTTAATCTCTAGGTCATACTAAGAAGGCAGGGAGGGTTCGTCAACAGCTGTAACAAGTAAAATAAAATAACTAAACTGTGTCCGCTTCGCCTCTCTGTATTTCTTTCTTTCTTATATACATGCATATATAAATATTTTCCATCAACGCCGTTTATCTTTTTTAAAGATATTTCTTGTTTATGTTGAACCACGGTTTCCACTCCTGTATAATATTGCTTGTCAATTGGACACACTAAGCCTGGCGATTCTATGGAAATTAGTTGAAAAAAAGGTGAAATATGCATATAAGGAATCGCCACATTCAGAAAAAACAGCCTCCCCACACAGTCAAGAAGAAGAGAGGGGGAGAGAGCATGGTTAATAAAATAATCAGTTTCAAAAAAGACACCACTAACAATAAACAAAAATGAGAACCCGAGGGGTTACCGCCTTGGAACGGTCAGTGGCAAATCAAATTGCCACTGGGGGTTTAAACCAGGTTCTAGGGTGCACCAACCTCACACTTGCCCCAACAGGTTCTCATATCACAAAACAAGTACAAGTTGTCTTGGTGAAAAGACTCCAACCCACTTATCTGCTTAACAATGTTGCATGCAAAAGCACACAAACATATAAAACATAAGAAGCTAAGAGCATTGCAAACCCGAAAGGGGTACTCAATGATCTTACCGAGACCAGAGCTCCTGGAGTAAAATCAGCAAGAACACGATGACAGGGATAAACGAAACAAATCGGGTTTCTAGGTTCTTTTAAGAAAAGATTTCCCCAATAACCTTCATAAACTCTTAAACCCCTGCCACCGTCGTGCAACCAAAGAGGTGTTAAAGAATTGTTTATAATAGGGCATGTGAAGTGTGTTGCCTGTAATTTCCCAATTCCAATGTGAACCCTGTCGTCCCTTTTCTCGGAAGCACTACTTGGCACTACAGTCCCGTTTTTCATCATATGGCAACATATGAAGTTCGATCCTTGGTTCTGACTCCATTCCCAACCAATTACAACTATCATAGACATCTGAGCTTTCGTGGTCTCTTCCGTGTATGGCGTTTCTGTTTTCTTCGGAACCATATCGTTCAAATAGGTTTGAATTGCTGAATACATGTACACGCTGGAATTTCTGGATTTTATTACATGTGTTACTATAAATAGTAACAAATAATGACCAAAATGCCCGGGTACTTTGCATGATAAAGGGCGGGCCGAAAACCTGATATCATCGCGGGCCGAAAACCTGATATCGCGGGCAGAAATCCCGTTGTCACGTAGTTACATGGACTTTGAAGTCGCGCCATTATCGGCGTCACGTTAAGAAACGCGCAATATATATTACCATGTTTTGACGTCTGCGACGTCACTTGTTTATACTTCCGTAAAGAAAACAGTCAAACAGTTCAGCAGTCTTTCTCTCATTTTATTATCTACACGACATTTTGGTGCCGTGACCAGGATGCAAATGGCTACAAAATTGAGATCAATAACGAAGGGTCACAAAGCCGCAGTGACACGCCTTGTAACCAAATTCGAAGCCATTCAGCAAGAAAATATCGATTACGAGGAACTTCAAACGCTTTTACAAACACTGAGAGAGAAGCAGAAGACGATCGCCGAGATCCACGAACAGATCCTGGACTCCATCCCAGAAGATGACAGTGACCAAATCGAGACGGCCATTCTAGAACACGATGAGTATATGTTCAATTTACAGACAAAAATACAGAAAGTGACAAGTTTCAAAAAGGTAACATTTTCAAACTTAAATGTTAATTCCCCAGCCGTTCACTTGTCCGTTTCCGGCGAAACATCTCAGACGAACCACGACAACACTTTTGCTAACCCCTCCCACAGTTCTGTATACCACAGGCTCCCTAAGTTAGATTTGCAGAAGTTTGACGGGAATATTCTTGACTGGCAGTCATTCTGGGACTCGTTCGAGTCAGCTATTCTTACGAACCCTTCACTAAGTGGTGTACAGAAATTCAACTATCTAAAGTCATCTTTGAGAGGGGAAGCTACGCAAATCATAGCTGGTTTTGCTTTAACCAACGTTAATTATGACAAAGCAGTGTCATTATTACATGAAAGGTACGGACAGAGAGACAGAATTATACAAACTTATATGAAAGCATTGCTTGAAATTCCGGACCCTGTGTACACTATAACCAGTCTGAGGAAGTTCTATGATACCACAGAGACTTATATCCGGGGACTTGATTCATTAGGCCAGAGCGAGAGTACATATGGATCCCTTCTTACTCCCGTTATTCTCCAAAAGTTACCGTCAGAGGTAAGAACGAACATTACACGTGCGCACGGATCACTATCTTGGTGTTTAACGGATTTAATGCAATGTTTTTTACATGAAGTGAATATTCTAGAAGCTGGAAATATATTGAATATCCAACAAGATTTCGTTGCCACAGCAAGCTTTCTAACTAAATCAGAGAATTGCAAGCCCGAGAGGAAACCCATGAGCAAACCAAGTGTAAAATCTACAAAGATACGAGCATGTGCGTATTGCGGGGGAGAGCACTCCAGTGTAGACTGTACAAAGGTTACGGATCAAAAACAGAGACTGAGTATTGCAAAAGAAAAACATCTTTGTTTTAACTGCCTCGGAAGTCACAAGGTTACTGACTGTAGATCCAAATTTAAATGTAAAATATGTTCTCGAAGACATCATACTAGTTTATGGGAGAATTAGCGACCAAACCGACCGATCAACGCCCTGCACACAACGCGAAGAATAACCACACATCGGTTCTACACTCAGCACATACCTTTGCATCTGGACCCGTTTTACTGAAAACAGCAGTCTCCATGGTAACATCGGATTGTACATCTACTACTGCAAACATCCTGTTTGATGAAGGTTCGCAGAGCTCATTTGTAACTGAACAATTGGCACAGAAACTCCAGCTGCAGCCAACCGGAAGAGAAACATTATGCCTATCAGAGTTCGGAGACAGAGAGAGGCGTGTACGACATCTTGACACAGCCACAGTCTATTTACAAACCCCGAAAGAGAACATTCCTATAAGAGTTCTGATAGTGCCGGAGATATCTGTACCGCTAAAAACCTCCCAGAAACAAGTTGTTCAGCTCGCATACCTGAAAGGGCTTAAACTTGCGCACCCCATGTTAGAAGATGAAGCCTTCGAGATCGAGTTGCTTGTTGGCGCTGATCATTACTGGGACGTAGTGCAAGATAAAGTTATCAGAGGAAACGGACCGACCGCCATACAGTCAAAAATCGGTTATCTCCTATCAGGACCATTCAGTACTGGTACACAGAGTCATCCCTCCCCACTTCCGGTGTCAATGATGAACGTCATGACTATGCACGCACAGGAGGAAGTGAACTTAGAGCAGTTTTGGGAAGTAGAGTCCACGGGAGTGGAACAGCAGTCAAAATACAATGACTTTGATGAATACACCAGACAATACCAGAACAAGTGCATTACATATGACAACAGCCAATACGTCGCAAAATTACCATGGAAAGAAGATCATCCCTTTCTTCCCAGTAATGAGCTGATAAGCCGACGTAGAACAGTGAGTGTAATTAACCGACTGAGACGAGAACCGGAACTGCTACTGAAGTATGGCGACATAATTAGTGAACAGGAGAAGAGAGGGTTTATAGAAAAGGTAGAAGACGGCGCGTTAACTACAAAGGTACACTACATTCCCCACCATCCTGTGAAAAAAGACTCAGCAACCACCCCTATACGAATTGTTTACGATTGCAGTTGTAAATCAACACGAGATTCCCCGAGCCTGAATGAGTGCCTGATGAATATAACACCCAAACTAAATGATTTGACATCCATATTACTACGCTTCCGATACCAGAAATTTGCCGTCTGCACGGATATTGAAAAAGCGTTCTTAAACGTCAGTTTGCATCCAGATGACCGTGACGTCACCAGATTCTTTTGGCTATCGGATCCGACCAATCCAGACAGTCAACTTCAGACATACCGTTTCAAGTCGGTACTTTTTGGCGCAACTTGCTCGCCATTCATACTAAACGCAACCATTATGAAACATCTGGACTTACATCCATGTGATGAAACAGAACGTATCAAGCACGGGTTATACGTAGATAACATACTTACAAGCGTGCCGGATGAAACTACACTGCTAGATTTCTACACGAAAAGCAGAAACTTATTTCAACAAGCTTCCTTTAATTTGAGATCATGGAGTACGAACAACCCGGCGCTAATAAGAAGATCGAATCCGACGAAATCGGTGACAAGGACACATTCACAAAGGTACTGGGCATGCGCTGGAATTCTACAAGTGATGAACTATCATTTCCACATAGAGAGCTTAAACCCTTGAATGACTCTCTTCTGACAAAACGTGCAATTTTACAAGAATCATCATCGATTTTTGATCCGCTGGGATTACTAAGCCCGATCACCGTGAAAGGCAAGATGCTAATTCAGTTACTATGGAAACGAAAATTTGAATGGGATGAAGTGTTGCCAGAGGACATCATCAAAGAGTGGTCTAAATTAAAAGGAGATATAGTGAAAGCTACCGAAACAACTTTTAGCAGACGATACTTTCCAAACGTAACCCCTACAGACATAACGCTTCACGTGTTTACGGACGCTAGCATCAAGGCATATGGCGCATGTGCATATCTTGTTTCCGGTAACCAGAGCACACTGATCATGGCAAAGAATAAAGTAACTCCGGTAAAGCAGCTTACAGTGCCAAAACTTGAATTGTGTGCAGCACTTCTAGGAGCTAGACTGAGCCAACACATAACGTCATCCATTAACTGTAATACAGTAAATCTATGGAGCGACAGCCAAATTGTATTACAATGGATTAATTCACCAAAAATACAACCATTGTTTGTATCAAATCGTGTGAAAGAAATACGGGAGCTGACAAAGAGTTTTCAATGGCGATACTGTCCAACGGATTCAAACCCTGCAGACATTTTGTCAAGAGGACTGTCATACGAGAAATTTCGCGACAACAAGTTGTGGATGAATGGTCCTTGCTGGCTGAAGGATGAAACGACATTCCCACACAAACTTATTCCTGATGAAGAGACAAAAGACGAAACCACAAGTAGAAAAAGAGAGGCAGCAGTATTGACGACCACCCGGGACCTCACGCAAGACAGTCTACCCACTCCAGGAATTCTAGAGATAATTGACATTCAAAAATTTAGTTCATACCGTAAACTTCTAAGAGTGACAGCATACGTTATACGATTTGTGAACAATTGCAAAAAATCCGAGAAGACACGTGGACCTCTAGAATCTCGCGAGATCAACATAGCAGCCAGACAGCTAATAAAGCACGTGCAATACCGACATTTTCCAGAAGAACAACAATATCTTTGTCATACTAAACCCACTTCAACTAGAAGACCAAACCTAGTGAGACAGCTTGACCTTTATCTGGATAACAACAACCTTATTCGTTGTGGCGGTAGAATATCCAATGCATCCTTACTGGAAGACACGAAATTCCCGTACCTGTTACCATCCAGAGATCGCTTTACAGAGTTGATTGTAATGGATGCACACATTACACATCTACATGCCGGCACAGAGAACACAGGCACTTTTCTCCGCCAAAAAGTTTTGGATTCCAAGCATCCGCCAACGTGTTCAAAGAATTGTTCGCTCGTGCGTTACTTGCCGTAAGGTAACAGGAAGACCATACCGGATACCAGACCCTCCGCCGTTACCTAGCGACCGACTGAAAATTGCTCCACCCTTTACAGTTACTGGCATTGACTTTACTGGAGCTTTAACAGTTAAAACTACAGATGGATATCTTCAAAAGGCCTATATTTGCTTCTTTACATGTGCCAACACGCGCGCTGTCCATTCGGAAATAGTACCAAACATGAAAGTGGACTCATTTATTTTGGCTCTACGGCGTTTCTTTAGCAGGAAAGCAATACCAAAGATAATTATGTCAGACAACGCTTTGACGTATATTGCCACTGCCAAAGTACTGAAGGAAGAGATCCTTGCAACACTCAGTATTACATGGACGTTTATCCCCCAGCACGCGCCCTGGTACGGAGGTTGGTGGGAGCGGCTAATTGGAATTACAAAGACATGTATCAAAAAAGTACTCGGGAAGTCCCTGGTCAGCATGGAAGTTCTACAGACAATAACTGCAGAAGTAGAATGTATTGTTAATGACCGTCCGCTCACACACAGGTCTACAGATCCCAAAGACGAGGAACCACTAACCCCTTCTCATCTATTGTATGGGCACAGAATTACCTCCCCTGTTTACCCTGATGACAGATCGCTGACAGTAGACGACATGACCCATTCATCAGCAGAAAAACTCTACAGATTTAAGTCTGCAACGCTTGAACACTTTTGGTCAAGGTGGAAACATGAATATCTTACATCTCTGCGAGAGTTTCATAAGATGTCCGGAAATAATGGCGACACCGTTAAGATTGGTGACGTAGTACAATTACACGACGAAAGCTTGAAATCGCTGGTCCCTGGGCGTTATAGAGGACGTGGTCATTGGTGGAGACGGGTTAATTCGAGCAGCACGTGTCAGGTCCAGACGAGGTGTAACTACGCGGCCCATTTCTAGACTGTATCCACTCGAGTTAAATTAACCATATTTATATTGACTGAGTGATATCTAAGTGTTTATTCAGTGACTTTTTCGTGATTTTGTATAAGTTTAATCAAAGACTAGAAAATTAATGCCATGATAATTAATACAGACAATTTTAAACCTTTCTTAACTCATATCAGTGACAATATGTTAACCTTTTAAATTACTTTCGTGCCCCCGGAGTGTCACGTAGTTACATGGACTTTGAAGTCGCGCCATTATCGGCGTCACGTTAAGAAACGCGCAATATATATTACCATGTTTTGACGTCTGCGACGTCACTTGTTTATACTTCCGTAAAGAAAACAGTCAAACAGTTCAGCAGTCTTTCTCTCATTTTATTGTCTACACGACACCCGTATCACGAATTTTTGCACGTGGTAACCTTTTAGACAGGATTTAACTTTTACATTTCAAGATGGCGACGATTGAATCGATTGAGTCACATTCAAGTTTTTTGGAGCTAGATGCAAAAAGTAGCATATTTAAGAACGAACATGCATGCTTACATGAGACATATTCTGAGAGCGATAACAATGACAAGAGAAACATGGAGAAATTGTACATACCTAGGTACAACCAAGAACAAAAGCACTATTTCCAGAATCATGTTCCTTCATATTTCCTTTATGCCTATTATTCTTTGAAACAAGATATGTTTTTGTTGAATTGAAGGTCGCAGCAGCGTTATGAGAATGAAAAACTCACAAATAACAGCCTTTACATACCCATACCGCTGTAAAAAAACTTCCAGAATTCACCTTTTTACCATCCCATATCCAGCACAAATTTATCAAATCGTTCGAAGACATAATCACTTAAAACAAAATAAAACTAAAAAATCAACTGACAGCAACTTGCTCTGTTACAGTTTGAAAATGTAAACAATCTTTAATTACGTCACAAAACTCTAAATGACGTAGTACTTAGCGAAAGCATTCACCGTGACGTAGTTCATTTAAGGAATGATTCTTATTTTGGTGCGGTTCATGCAGATTGGACGTGCACGCGAGAGCTGGCAAATCCATAAAGCGCGCTAGCGCTTTATGGTAAATTTGCCAGCTCTCGCGTGCACGTCCAATCTGCATGAACCGCACCAAAATAAGAATCATTACTTATATTTACATTTTATTCATTTTTTTCTTTAAATAAACTTAAGTCGAACGCTTTCAAAAATTAGTATTAAGTGAAAAGGGGGAGTAATACGTGGGAGTTTTTAATAACAGCCATGACGTTACTAACGTCATTACGGGTCATGCGGTTCATGCAAAATGAACCGATTTTTTTTAGGGAAGAAATCAATAGGAATGTAAATATGTACAAATAGACTAGTGCTCAGTTAATGTATGACTTACATGTATAGCATGGCAGACATTGATATCAGCCCGGCACATGTAATAAAATGGTTATAAACCGGTGTTCAAGGGCCGGGAGGTGATATCGGCCCGGCCGAGCAACATAGGCCCTCGAGCTAAAGCTCTCGGGCCAATATTGCTCTTCCGGGCCGATATCACCTCCCGGCCCTTGAACACCGGTTAATAACCTCTTAGTACAATTCTCTTGTACGTGTTATCCTGCATACGTTTATCCAGCTTCATTTCTTTGGCGTCCGTTCTGCTTGTATCAAGTCTCTGCTGTTCGACACGTGTCACTGCCTGCTGATCGACACATGTTACTGCCTGCTGATCGACACGTGTCACTGCCTGCTGATCGACACGTGTTACTGCCTGATGTTCAACACGTATTACTGCCTGCTGATCGACACGTGTCACTGCCTGCTGTTCGACACCTGTTACTGCTGGCTGTTCAACACGTGTCAATACCTGTTGTTCAACACGTGTTACTGCCTGCTGATCGACACGTGTCACTGCCTGCTGATCAACACGTGTCACTGCCTGCTGATCAACACGTCTCACTGCCTGCTGATCGACACGTGCCACTGCCGGCTGATCGACACGGGTCGCTGCCTGCTGTTCGACACGTGTCACTGCCGGCTGATCGACACGGGTCGCTGCCTGCTGTTCGACACGTGTTACTGCCTGCTGTTCGATACATGTCACTGCCTGCAACTGACCAAGAGTAAAGTCATTCTGCAAGCTAAGCAACGTTCAGTTATGTTTAAAAATCAAGTAGACATATAAATTTAAAAATAGGATTTGAGTTTGAACACTATGCTCCATATGTACGGGGTTTATTGCCTAGATACATACAATGTAGATCCATATAAGGTGGCACATTAATGCCGTCTTGGTCAGAAATAACCAAATGAATCAAAACCAAACTGTTAAAATAGTAAGAATGCGAATTTTATGACATCTTGGCATCGTTATTTATTTCCTCTGGTTAATCTTTTTTAATGTCCCGATAGTTTCTTCAACACAACTTGCTTATCAGCAATTTTGAACGCTGTTACTTGTGATAACGGTCTCCTGTCGTCCAACTTATGTAGATCTACTCTTCTGTTTTGATAACAGCAGTACGGAATGGCTCCGTTCGATCTTTGTTCTTGTATGTCTTCTAAAAAACAACAATTTATGTTTTATCATAATCTAATTGTTTTATGTCATTTACTTAAATTTTATATATTCAATAGATGTCTTCTGTGAAGTTTGTTGATATCCATAAAAAATGAAAATTCGATCAATTATACGCCAAACTGCTATGTCGTTATAAAAATGCGTACGTCGCTGACCGATTGTTTCATTTTTTGGACACGAGGTTCACAACGGTCAATTATCTCGAACTACGCGCAATAATAATGTAGTCCTGACGGTAATGCCGAATTACAACTTCTAAGACAATTATATAATTATGCAACTAAATATTGTATTATCTCTTTAAGATAAAATACTTTATATCATATTTTAAATCAATTCATTGCCAAAAGGTAACAAAACTAGAAACTAATGATGAAGATTGATAAACATTGCTTTTTTTTCTTCGTTTGCGCGTGCGATTAAATTGACGTTTCAATTTGACATATAAATAAAGATAGACTAATACGTATATTCATGTATACAGGTTAATCCGAACCGTCAGGAAAACCGTAAAAACTATTTATATTTTAAATGTATTTATAATATATAAATATATTTTAAATAAAGCAAAAAAAAGCTTAAACAGTTCCAAAACTTTTGTACCAAATCTGCGTTCAGAATATGCTCCCTTAATTGAGAAACTTGACTGAACTCCATTTGAATGATTGCCTAGAACTGATTTATCCCGTTTCTATGATTGATTTTCGAACTTTTTAGTCTTGGTAAAATAACTCCAAACCACCAATCAACTCGACAATGTTGCCTGCAAAAGCACACACACATATACTTAACCAATGCTCTAACAACACCGATCGTATAACTTTAATTTCCCAGCATGGTTTGGGAGTATTATCTTCCAACTTGACAAATAAAAGATAACTTCATGTTCACTTCTCTTTATGAAATTACCATTGCTTTCTCTACACGCTTTTTGAAACTATTGAAATTTAATCAAGTCAGGGGTAAAAACAAAAGTAAACAAAATCACCAGGAAAGGTTATGTTCTCCTTTGACGCGAATCACATTATTCTTATTTATATAAAGAATCTGTATTGACTTTTGACAATTTTATGCAATGATGCAATGGCTTATTAGTAAGATAAAAGATGTTGCTAGATATTGTTATTTGAAATATTGCAGTTTGTCTTCCTTTATTTGTTTATATAAAAGATGTTGCAGCATTTTAGACTGTTTTCGGTATTTTCTTCCCACAAAAACTGTCGAAGATTTTGTGAATTTTAGTTTTACCCCTGCCTTGAATAAATGGCATTACTTGGGCTATGAATTCACAAGGGGATTTTAATGGCACTTGACTAAAAAGAAGCGTACATAATGTATTCTGTCATATTTAAAGTGTTACGAGTGTATTCCAATGTCATGCGGTGAAATTAAAAATTATATGATCGGTGTAGTTAGAACATTGGCTAAGAGTATAAAAAATAAGATGCTAAAGCACTGAAAAAAGGGTAGGTACTTAATAACCTTACCCATGCTTGCCGAGACCAGAGCCCATGGAGTCAAATCAGCAAGAACACGATACCAGAAATAAAAGACATTCGGACGCTAGATAGAATTTCTGATCTATTTAATTCCGTTTTAAGCAAAGTCAGTTATCATTAATTAAAATCCTTTACCCTTTACAATAAACGCGTCTAATTACCTGTTAATATTCAAATTAATTCAACAATTCAATAATCCAGAAAAATAATGTACAGCTAAACTTATAGCGTTAATCTGATTGTGAAAACGCGTTAATTTACAACATTTTATAAAACATAACCATGATAACCATTGCTGGCCACTGCTACTGATAAATCTTGATGTGCACAGGTGTGCGCGCAATCTAAAATTTGTTAAAAAGAAAGCTTAATTATGTCATTGATTCTACATCTTTACATTTGTTGATTGGATTTACTATATCTTACGTATGATGTATGGACATATTGAAATGAATATAAAGCATAAATTAATCGCATAACTACGGAAGCCTATTGGGGCCATTTTGTCTTAGTACTTTGGTATGAGGAATTAGGTCTTACGTGTTTTTTCTTATTTGTTAGCTATTATGTGTAAGGAAAGAAATTAGCGGAAAAATGAACGTTTACAAGCAACATGGCCGAAAGTTTTTCTGATAAAAATACATTTCCTCAATTATTATTTGGTAAGTGCAATCAAATCTAACTTTTAACATCTTATGAATAATCTACCAACGATCATTGTTGACACTATATTTTATATATATATAACCATCGTGTTTCACGATTGCCTTGTTAGTGGTATCGAATCCCGATCGGGATAGTTATATAATTCGATGGACAAACCTTGATGGACACAGTATGATGTCCAGTACTGGTAACACCAAGAAACCAAGTACCTGACTCGTCAACACTGGTTGTCTAAAAGGGGTATTGAAGCTGATGAGATATATATGAATTATATATAATTGTTTTCCTTCTCTTTTTCAGAAGCTGTATATAATGAATGTGTCCATGCTGATTGTATAGATTTGCGTATCCCGGTGTTCCCGGTAACATCTGTTATACCACCCAACATACCTTTAAAAGGGATTAGTACAAGATTAGAGTTGATTGAAAAATATTTTCATTGTGTATTTACATATACCGAAATAGTATTACGTTTTTGTAGTGAATAACATCATTGCGGCAGCTGAAAAGAGCCCTGAAAAGATATAACTTAATACGTCGATTAGTATACACACCTGATGAAACTGTTATGGAGTGCATATCAAACGAAACTGAAAATAGTGGGCAGTGTATTGGTAACCGTTCCACGTAGAAACGTTTGATAAATGACCATAAACTAAAAGTACCTAGAGACACTTTACTGTCACCTATGAGACAAATTGACCCTGATTGAATAAAATTTCGGAAGGCGCACAGACTGAAGAGACGGAGTACAGAGTTACATGTAAGGCCTCAAATTATGTATGGCACGTCGATGGATATGATAAACTCCAACCTTTCGGGTTTTGTATTCATGGCCCAACTGATGATTACAGCAGACGAATACTTTGGTTAGAAGTTTCGCAGAGTAACAACAACAGTGCTGTAATTGCTATGTATTATCTTGAAGCATTCAAAAAAATTAAAAGTTGTCCCACGAATCCTTCGTTGTGACAATGGAACAGAAAATTCAACGTTGGCACTACTTCAGCCGTTTTGCGATACCATGATAAAGGCAATATGACTGGTTTGAATAGTTTTAGGTACGGGAGAAGTGTTGCTAACCAAAGAATCGAGGCTTAGTGGGGATCATTAAGACGCCAGGGAATTCAATGGTGGATTAGTTTTTTTTAAAGATCTGAGAGATAGTAATGAATATGACAAATTAAATCCGTCACAACTTTGGGAAGAAATTCAACCAGAAAGATGTGAAATTATGTTGTGAAGAGTATGGCTTACGTAGTGAAATATGTTGTAAGGACTTTGAAGAGCTAGCATATATACTCAAACTTGATCTTCAAGTTCCCATGAATGTGCAAATTGCATTGCGTTTATACAATGAACTGATGGCAGTTATCGAGAAAAAACTTGGAATAAATGCGTGTGTAAATAAATACATATAATTGAAATACATATTCTTGAATATATGATATAATTCTCGTTTCGTTGTGTCATTGTTACACGTTGTAAGCTGCTTTTTAAAACAGAATTCATAGGTAAAATGCAATTTGTTTTAGCATGCTAAGTCAGGTTGTAGAGCCACACAATTGGTTCACAATTTAAAAAAGCAATATATGCATATCAGGAATCGCCACTCAAAAAAAACAGCCTCCCCAGGCAGCGAAAAGAAGAGAGGATGAGAGAGAGAGAGATAGAGAGAGCATTTTTATATAAGTATGTCAATTCAAAAAGGACGCCACAAACAATTAACGAAAAAGAGAACCTTTGGGGATACCGCCTTGGAACGGTCAGTGGCAAAAAAAATTGCCACTGGGATTTTGTTTATGGTCAACTTCAAAGCTTTTGCCTAATAACTTGACTTATTAAATGGTGTGGTCTCCATGCTAAGGGCAGGTAACGCTTGTCAATTTATTGCAGTAAGGTCCCTTTTCCGACCAAGAAATTCATCTGTCACTTTATTCCCAGGTATACGCCTAGGAAGTTCTTTCCGTTTTTAAGTAAACATACTTTTTCATCATTTTTTCTTTTGACGTGTCAGTAGTTACGCTTCCTATATGAAGTGACGGTAGGTGTGATAGGGATTATATGAAATGGTTTCCAGAGTAATAACGCCCATAATGTTTTCCAGCAAGGTTCCTATGACATTGACCAGAAAATTTGTAGGAATCCCACACTTCTGTAGACAAACATACATATTATGTCTGTCTGATAATTCCCTTTCAAGTTAAGATGGCCAAAAAGTGACAAAAGTAAGAATTCCCCGTGACCTTAACTTAAAGTTGATCCCAAAACTACTGTAAACAAACATGCATATGAAGTTTCATATCTGTAGGAAATGTTCTTGTATACAGACGGATGGACAAGCTGATTCAAGTTTAGCCCCTGATTACAGTACAATGTATATCCCCTGAAAATATTGTTTGCGAGGGGTATAAAAACTCTGGTATACTACTGGAAGTATGTAAGATATTTTCCACATTTTCTATAATACAAGCGTTTTCCAAGTCACCCGACCGTGACCTAGAGTTTGACCCCTTATGACCCATTTTTGTAATTGGCCTAGATCTTTGTAATACAAGTTCTGACAAAGCTCTACAGTTTTTTACATAGAAAATTTAACAGAGAACAGACGAACAGACAAATATAGATAGAGTCCTTAATACCGGACGGTGACTAACAACAAACAGTAGTTATGAAATTGATTTAATCAAAAGTAATACAAATTAAACATAATACAAGAGCCAGTCGGAAACGACTGCACGCTCGACTATTCAAATTGTCGGACATATTTAAATACATTTTAAACTGGGCTTCATTTAAACTGGGGAGTGATTCAGGAGTTTATGACACCCCATCACACACATATAAACAAAAGTTTCTTGCATTCACAGCAGTCACTCTGTAGCCATAATCCAATGGGTTCAAGTTCTCTTTCTCTATATCTCTATCCATGTTACTAGTAAGCATGTAATAGTCTTCCAATGAATAATTATTTAGAAATGATTCTACTTCTGTAAAACCTGACTTTATACCTTTTGTGTACTTCACATATATTTCGCCAGGGCTGTCACCATTCACCTTGTATTTTCTAATATTTTCGAAGTTCTTTCCAACTATACCGAAAGCCCCACTTGTTGTTTCGTAACACTTGTTCTGATCTCCTTTTCCCTCATTACTGAGTTCATCAACAGTCTGAAATTATTGTTCTTGCATTTGTTGATTGTGTTCTCCATTTCTTAATTTATCAGTAGTTTGAGTGAATTTTCTGGGGTTTGCTTCTGTTCCCCATCATTGCCATCACTTGTATTTTCCTCAAATATAAAAAACCCATACATTTTAAGTATTCTTGCAGTGAACATTCTGTTCCATCATTATAAACAAGTGTTCTATTACATTCCCGTTGTGTGTACTCAACTTAACTTCCTTTTCTGAGACATTCACCCGCTCATTTTTGCCATAAGGGAAAAATACGCCTTTTCCATACTCTAATCAAATGTTCAGCAGTCTGCGGCTCATCCTTAAGATAATGGAATGTTCTTTTACCGCCACCTTTTCTTGCTGTGACTTTTATACACGTTTCTTTATTCTTTCCTTTTATTTCCTTTTCATTCCTGTAATGGAGCCAGTTAATCTGAATCTTGTATTCTGTATACCTGCTTTGACCTCGTTTTCTCTGTAAAGATAAAAAAGTAAAGATAAAATACAAAGATGACTTATTACCAATATCTAATTCAATATTTTGTTGCATCAGACAAGACGATCAAGATCCCTATTTCTGCTCACCAGCAATTAAGCAATTAAATTAATTATGAGAATTAATCAGAAAGCTAATGTCCCAATTTAGAAATATCAATAATGAAATTATTAGAGTGATGGCAAGCCCCAATGATCAAGTTGGCTATTTCCAAAATTGCCGTGTAATGTTTGATGCAAAATTACCCATTTTCAAATTCGATCTGATGTTTATTAAAATTTTATGCCAGTTTTGTGTTTAAGCACTGAAACGCTTTACAATTTTAGGCCATTTTTCACCATTCAAAAAGATTTGTGGAAAAACGATGTAAGATACTGACCAAAAACTCCATGCTAGTTATTGATATGAAGATCTCAAAAATCTGTTTCTATTTTTAATTAACATAATACCTCAGTAGAGTTAATTTAATGCAATAATTACATAGCAAGTGTGATGACAAGCTCAAAATGGCCAAATTTGATTACCATTGATGAAAAGAAATCAAATTTCTTTACTGATGACAATCCCAAAATTGCAATTTTAGCTTTTTCCAAGGCCTTGTCCCAACATAAATTTGACAAAATAGACATGGTATCAATGAAAAAATTCTTTATGATACGATAGACTACTCTTCAGATAGACATCTTTGCTTTAATGGTCACTTACTATTTAAGTCTACTCTCTTATGTGTACCTTCTTATGTCTTATCAGTTATGTGTAAATTTTTAGGTCTTATCTTTTATGTGTAACCTCTGATGTGTAACTTCTGAGGTCTTATATCTTATGTGTAACTTCTTAGGTCTTATCTCTTATGTATAACTTCATAGGTCTTATCTCCTATGTGTAACTTCTTAGGTCTTATCTCTTATGTGTAACTTCTTAGGTATTTTCTCCTATGTGTAACTTCTTAGGTCTTATCTTTTATGTGTAACCTCTTATGTGTAACTTCTTAGGACTTATCTCTTATGTGTAACTTCTTAGGTCTTATCTCTTATGTGTAATTTCTTATGTCATCACTTTGGGGGCTGGTGGGGAAGGTGGGGGGTGTGAACGTGCTTTTTTTTAACAAATTTGAATCACTGAAAAATTCAATTTTTTCTTATAATGTTTGGCAATAGAATTCGTACTTTTAATCTTTTATCTTAAATAATATTTAAAGATCATTCTTTTCAAAATTGTTTTTATTTTAAACAAAATGAATTAAGTGCGCTGTCTCCTCAAACAGTTTTTTGTTTTAAATGGATTTAAACAAAATCATACTGTATATTTGTGACAATTTGACACTTCTTCATTGCACATAAAACCACACATTCTGTTCAGCTGTTAAAAAACTGATGGGCTGGACACAGAAAAAAAAGTTTCTAGAAAACTTCAAGTTTACATTATCATTATTGTAGTCCAGCTGTTATCCATGGATGTGCTAGCTGATCTGGATCTTGATATACACTATTGACCCATGTGATAAAATACTTCTCTACTTCAGTCAAATCCATTCATCATTCCACAGCTGCAGTCTTTAATATTTGCCAGATCTAGTCCTCCAGATACATATATAAATTATAATGTTACTACCGTTTTAACAGTGTCTAAGCGTACAGTTAACTGAAACGGAAGTTGCTGATCTGTACGCCGATGATCACGTAGTTGCTTACAGAAAAACACGCGACATCGGCTTTTTATTTATAAAATATATTCAAATTAAACGTGCTTTTTGCAGAAATTATTTTTATAATAAGTACATCGTTGATTAATAGTCTTACTGTGATCTTGAAGTCTTGAAATAACAGCTAGTTAAGTTGCAATCTGTAATCTTTTCTCACTTGATCAGTACAAAATGGGGAAAAAGAGTGGAGAAAATATGCATTTGGGACCTCATATGTTATAATGTATATATTGGAAAGGTATATATTTGACTTCCCGTGAAAGAAAAATCATTTCCAACGCTCACAAAATGCGTTGAACGGTGCTTGAACGAATTAGCACCGAAAAAATGGTCTTTCTGTGCAGCAACCGAAAGTGACAAGACTGTACGCAAAATTGCAGTACTTCAATGTCAGACTGTACGAACAGTTGCGATCATAAGTGCATCATATACTGAGCAACTGAAAAGCATCAATGAAGCAAGAACTTGTTAAATGAATTAATCAAAGGAATCAACCAAATCTAATGTATTATTAATAAAAAATAAAACCTTATGTGATAACATTTTAGAACTGACAAGCAAGTTTTAAGCTATAAATTGATAGTTTTTTTACTCTGATCAACTGTTGAACCATATGAACGAATCGGTACACTGCAAATAAGACACCGATAATTGCTAGAAATCCTAAATCCCCTGATTGTGACATTAAATAAAACCTAGTATAAACCTGCTGAAATCCCTGCCGATGTTGGCAAAAATTTAAATTATGCAAAAATATTATCCAATATCATAAAGACTTTAACAATCTGGTCTTTGACAGGACAATTCCATTAAGTGGTTTCATATTTTGAAATCCACCACTTCGTGACTGAGTTAGGTTAGTCTACAATTACGTCTGCAACTGCTAAGAATTTCATGTTTAAGGTCGTTATTTAAATGTCGAGTTGGATTTCATTTTGGCCG
The DNA here is from genome assembly GCA_038501625.1 of Corbicula japonica. Taxonomy (NCBI): domain Eukaryota; kingdom Metazoa; phylum Mollusca; class Bivalvia; order Venerida; family Cyrenidae; genus Corbicula; species Corbicula japonica. The sequence continues at coordinate 69,030 of JAZAYU010001088.1, read as the reverse complement.
ACTTTCATTGGTAGATTTCAGAGATTATGTTAATCTGATTGGAGCATTCTATGAAATCTTTAGAAACTATGGTTGAAGTACTAACGCGTATTTGTCCAGCTATATTATGGCTTCTACTGTTCGCACTTCAGAGAAGAAATGAAAACATTACAGTGGGCCTCTACACACCTTACACGGTCTTACCACTGATATATTTCGGTTGGACTATAGTCGTTTTTTCACTCCTCCTTTCACGAGGAGCTAACAAGAGATTTTAAATCAAATCTGACTTTGAAACAGAAGCCAAGATCAGTAATTTGTTTGTACAGTTGTATTATTAAAAGAATGAGCAAATTTGTTTAAAAAATATGCATTTTTCAGGTTCTCGTGCAAGAATTATTAAGGTTAACTGAAGCTAAAATGATAACCTATCGATATAATCAGAAAGCATTATCTGGAACCATAAATTATTAATGATCTTTTTGACAAATATGCGTACAGATGTTAGGCATCTGTTAACAACTAACGATCGCGTACAGTTGCAACTATGCGTACAGTCTTATCATTTACAGTGACATAAAGAAAGTATCATTTTCTCGTTGCTAAGTCGTTCAAACTCAGGTCAAGGAAGTACACAAGTTGAAAAAAAATGAATTTTCTCCCATACCAACACAAATATGGTCTAAAATCTATTTACACAAAGAAATTTTAACCCAAAACGTCCCGTTTTGTTCAATGTTTTGCTCCTATTTTCACTGATCGAGTTGGTAACGATGATTGATTATAACAATACTAACCCTTCCTTTAAGTCTATATGATCACAGCAGGACTAACAATTAATGTTTTTCTTACCACAGAAATACTTTTTTTCCAAATGCACATTAAATTTGGTTTATTTACCAATAAATAATCCGATGCCGCAGGTTTTTCTATAAGCAACTATGTGATCATCGGCGTACAGATCAGCAACTTCCGTTTCGGTTAACTGTACGCTTAGACACTGAGGTATTAATGAATGTCTGAATGAAGTGATACTTTGCTGATATGATTATAATAATTATGTTTGTTTTCAGTACAGTTATATTTATGTTACAGTTTGTAATTTTTCAATTATTAAATGATGAGATTTAAATCCATCCATCTTCAGCTTATTTTATCACCAAGGTCCAACTTAATGTCATACCTGATGTGTACATATACGCCTTTCCAATAAACAGTTTCGCAGTCCTGTACGAGTTACTTCCCGTGACCGGAAATAAATCCAAAACGAGGCTCTGCGTGAAGCTGAACGATCGCACTAATGGTTTAAGCACATAATAGCTAACATTATCCACTATATTGCAGGTCTGCGTTCGTCGCCAGCGGTGAAAAAATAAGTTGCTGGTCTGTTATTCTAGCCAGACGTTTATTTTCACTATTTGTTAGATATTTAGAGTTTTAATGCTTTAAGAACATGTACCATTCTTGTTGATAGTAGGCAGTATGAAACGCAATTTGGACAAACATAAGCATTAATTTTACCAATTCTGTACAACAATTTCTTCTTAATATCTTTTCCGCTGAAAATATATTTTACTGGTGTGATGTTGCAAGTTGCTAAGACTGGTAATGCGCTATTATCCGGAAATCGTGAAATGTCAACACCTGGTTACATGATCTGTAGACAAAAAAAAATACAATCTAAATTTGTTGATACTTACACATTTGAACAATAGAATAGTCCTAATAATTTATGGCGTTTATGGTCAACATATAAAAAATTTGAATTTTTAAAATGTTACGTATACTTCACAACCAAATATGATTGATTATGTCTTGAAATAAATCAGAATCGGTAAGCTGATTGTTTGTTGTAGAAGTGTCATTCGTAGAATAAATTCCAAGGATTCAGATGCCGGCTTCCAATAAAGATGGGAATATTTATATTGCAATATGGTTGCATATCCAATTTAGATTTCTTAGGTTTGACAGTTTGTAATTTTGGCATAAAAGCCCAAACGCTTAATTAAACATATAAAAGTGTTTTGCCAAGATTTGTTTCTTATTGACTGCTTTTGTTTCTATAACGTGTCGTAATGTTGATTTAAGAATCCATATTTTAAATGCTAAATCAAATACATTTGCTGGCACATCCAGTAATTAAAGGACTCCGAAATACTTAAGAATTGGGAGGTGTAGATATCTTGCAAATAGTTATTACACGATCTCTATTGGTCAATGATATCTGCCCCTTTAAGTAATTGACAGATGACCCCTTGTGCGAGACAATTTGACATTTTTATGGCATGCCGCCTTCAAAATCAATCGCCGCCGACATAATCATAACATGATGTCAGTAGTTGATTAGACACGCTAATCCGGAAACGAGATTCAATTTAGCCGTGGAAAGAACACTGGCTGTTAGTTCAAGTCGTTTAGTGTTTAACGCGAGGAATAATGACTTGACACTTTTAATCAAAGAAACTTGAATGTTTTATAAATTATTTTGAAAAATATGATGACGCTAATGTATTATTACTAATTCAAAGAGAAAATATATTTTTCAAAAAAGAATTTTATAATAAAAAAGAAAGTTGTAGGTACATATTCCCTATTACGTTAATACAGCGAGCAATCATTTTTCCCGTAGAGCAGTCACGTGACTGGACAGAGGAGGTAACTAAAAAAAATCATCGAATTATTGGAAAGGCGAATAGATATAATACGGTACTGTCAATCCTGGTGACTGTTAAAAAATATTTTGAGATGCCCCCCTAAGATTACAAATCTAAATATAACTATGATTCGGAACTGCTTGAACGGTTTCAACGGTATAAAATCCCCCTGACTCCTGTTAAACATGTTTACACACAAATTAAAGAACATCCGAGGTCTAACCACTCTCAAAATTCTCCTAAAGTTCAATGTCAATCACAATACAAATTATAGTAAAGCCACGAATGTAACAATACATCCTTTACAAGTGGTTCTTATCTATACAGTTGAAAATTAATTTAAAATCACCACTTTTTAAATTTGTAACATGTACATTATTTATTAAACTTATTATACAGTAATACTTACCTCATCAGTATTTTCATCCGAAGTACTGTAAGTTCACTCGAAGACACTTTCGGCCATTTTGCTTCGCTTACGCCAATTTCTTTCCTAACACATAATAGCTAACACATAAGAAAAAACACGTAAGACCTAATTCCTCATACCAAAGTACTAAGACAAAATGGCCCTAATAGGCTTCCGTAACTACTTTACGCTATCAATGCTGCTTATTTTTATGTGACATATGTTATTGGAAACAAGAAATATCTTTAAAAAAGATAAACGGCGTTGATGGAAAAGATTTTTATATATAAGAAAGAAAGAAATAAAGAGCGTGCAAAAATTTCGCCTGGTGATAATACGTCGATTAAAGAAGAATGTCTAACATTAACTGTACGTTTATTCAGTTTCAATAAAATACCTCTTGTAGAGTTAGTACTAATGATGAATAAATGTCATTGAAATACAATAAATGAAAATAATAACAACTTGTTACAAGAGCTAAATTTACCAACTTTTACGTAAATTAACTTTAAAAAAAGTGTCCCTTCCGAGTATTGAACCCGGGGCCTCAGCTTGAGAGGCGAGTGTGATAACCACTTCACCAAGGCGATTTGAATTTCTGGTCTTGAAATTAACAATCAGTATCAAAGGAACTAGAAAGGAACCAGTAAGAACCAGAAATATCTGCACTTCTCTGTCGTTTTACACTGTGTATTGTACTCGAGTGTTTACCTGACACCCATGAATATTCCATATAAAATCGTATTTAAGCCATCAATTGACTTAACTGGTTACTTATACCGTAAATATCCTTTTCTCCAATACAATTATCGCTTTTAAAAACGAAAATGCCCGAACATATAAGTGCCAGGTAAATACTAACACACAATATAAAAATCGTTACGGTAATCATTAACCAGACCCACTAATAACCAATCAAAATAATCTATTTGATTTTCCCGCTGCATAATAAGTTTTATTTACAATATTTCATCGGTCGAAAAACTAGGTCAAAAGTGAGCTTAGACAGCTAACGCCGAAAAAATAATTGTTTGCGCTGCCCAGCAAGCATTATATATCGAGCCAATATAAGACCGATAATGTCTTCAATATCGGCCCATCATCAGAAATAGATATCGGCCCTCCATCAGCCTTGCAAAGTTGATGTAATATCGGCCCAACATACTTTCCGACATCAAGCCGATATTGTTCCTATATAAAATCGACATCGGCCCATCATCAGATTTTTATATCGGCCCGTCATCAGATTTTTATATCGACCCATCATCAGATTTTAATATCCACCCATCATCAGATTTCTATATCGACCCATCATCAGATTTCTGTATCAGCTTTGCATCAAATTTCATTATCGGCCCACGATCAGCTTTCAATATCGGACAGACTACTCGACACTAAAGTGGATAAATACCCCAGACATGACACAAAAAGCTGACCAACCGACCCGCTGACATCTATATATTCAAACCCTAGTTTCTGTATGGACAGAAATATAAGGTCATTGAAACAATACATTGACGTTGAAAATGGTATCACATTTTATTCAAATTTCATCAGAAATCACAAAATCTATAACAGGAAAACTGCATGGATAATACTGTAAAAGTGGCACATATGTACTGCTGTGACTAAATGGTGTATGTAACACAAAATTGATAACACCAAACAGGCAAAATAACTGATATGCAACAAGTTGATATAAAGCTAACACATTGCTGTTACTTTAAAACTGACACAAACTGCATAATTACACTGTCTGTGCTCACACTATATTTCTCTGAAGCGAATATATATTTATTGTGTGCAGTAACCATATAATGATGCAGTTTGTGACAGTTTAAATAAACTATACAATACTTCACAATCAAAACCATTATAATTATATCTCACGAGTAATAGGTAATGTGTAATCGAGTCAAGGTTAACATATATTAACAAAATCATAAAAAAACACACTGTATGCAACTCACAAATCCATAGAAGTGTGAGAAGATGACAATATATATCAATTGTCTTGACTTATTAGGGTCAACTAAGAACTTAAGTGACAAAATATACATGTGTAACAAGTTGACTAAATGTATAAGTTAAATTAACCTTTACCTTACTAACTTCTAAAATGGACTACTGTCGAACGTTGACTAGGTGGGTTACTACCTGAGGTGACTATGTCTTAACTAATTCTGGATGCAACAGACTTGCTGAATGATGGTCTTGCTTGACTTGCTACGATATGTGGACGTGCTACCCTTGGACTTGCTGCACTGTTTAGACTTGCTTCTCCTCTTGGACGTACTACGCCTGTTAGACTTGCTGCACCGCTGGACTTGCTTCTTCTCCTGGACGTATTATGCCTGTTAGTCTTGCTACACCACTGGACTTGCTTCTTTACTTAGCAGCAGACCTCTTCCCGGACCTACTTGTTATTGTCCTGAGACAATAATTTTGACAATTTGAAAGTCTCCCCTCGGAAAAATATTTTTTTTTCCGGTAAGCTATTTAAGAACCAACCGGTTTCTTTATTTCACAATCTTTATATAGCAACGGCACGAACCGGATTGCAAACAAATGACGTGACGTTACAATATAAACGACGTCTTAAAATATCGTAATAAAACTGTGTTTCTTTTAATGCATTAAAATACTTATAACTTATGTTTGAAATATCGTATTAACTTGAAATAAACTGTAAATGAAAGCTTAGTAAAATGCCTAATAAAATAATTTAGAAGTATTGCTATCTGTTTCGTGCCTTTGAAACAACATAAATAAAACATAGCAAAAAAAATGACAATTCAATAGAAAACAGCTGAAGATTATTCTTGACAATAACCCCCTTTTCTAGGAAAACGTTCATCTTTTTCCTCGTTCTTTTCTTCAAGAATGATTTTGTTTGCTGTGTTTCCTTCTCTGCTCAGGTAGTCGGCAATGATATTTTCAGATCCTTTGATTGCTTCTATCTTGAATTTGTAGTTCTGCAGGAATAAAGCCCACCTCATAACTCTTCCATTTTCCAATTTACCTCTTTGGATATATGTTAACGCACTGTGGTCTGTCTGGATTATGAACTCTTTTCCGTACAGGTACTTTTGGAATTTCTTGATCCCGAATATTATTGCTAAACCTTCTCTCTCTGTTACAGAGTAATTCTTCTCTCGGGGAAGTAATTTGTTGCTTCCAAAGGCGACTGGAAATACGGCATCGTCATATTTCTGTAACAAGGCCGCTCCAACTCCAACTTCTGAAGCATCTGTTTGAAGAATAAATGGTTTGTTGAAATCTGGTAGAGTCGCAAAATTGGTGCCCGTGTCAATTTCTCTTTCAAGGTGTTGAATGCTCTAATAGCGGCTGGGTTCCACTTGACATCATTCGGTTGTCCTTTCTTGGTCAGGTCTGTTAGGGGTGTTGCTACTTCTGAAAACATGGGGATGAACTTCCTATACTATCCAGCTAATCCAAGAAAAGCTCTCACTTGTCTTTTGGTCTTGGGTATTTCTGCCTGTTTGATTCGTTCGACCTTTTCTTCTTCCATCTGCACTACTCCATTTCCGACAGTATGTCCAGTGAAGCCAATGTTGTTAAATCCAATGAAACATTTTGATGGTCGAATTGTTAGACCTGCTTTTCTTATTCTGTCCAGTATCATCAGAAGTGTATCTAGGTGCTCTTCCCACGTAACGGTATGTTCAAGGATGTCGTCTACATAATTGTCTACATAGCTGCAACCATTTAATAGTTGTCGCATCATGCGGTTGAACGTGGCTCCAGAATTTACCATTCCAAACGGCATCTTTTTGAACTGGTAACTTCCTTTGTGAGTCGAAAACGCTGTAACATGACGAGATCCTGCTGCCATAGGAATCTGCCAATATCCTTTAGTTAAGTCTATCTTCGTAAAGAACTTGTTCTCCGTCAGCTTCGCTAGTATATCATCTATATTTGCCATCGGTTCTGTGTCGAACTTGGTTTTAGCATTCAACTTCCTGAAGTCTACGCAAAATCTGTTACTCCCATCTTTGTTCTTCACTATCACTATAGGAGAGTTGTAGTCTGAATTGGCGGGTTCGATAATGCCTGCTTGTAGCATGTTTTCAACTTCAATATCTACATCATTGCGTTTTGCGTATGGCATTTGGTACTGTTTCACTCTAACTGGAGTCTTATCCGTGAGTTCCACAACATGTTCTGTTATGGTTGTTGTTCCCGGTCGTTCGGTAAAAACGTCACTGTATTGCTGGAGTATATCTAGCACTTGTTGCTTCTGTTCTTTGGTGAGTTTCTCAGAAATCTTGACATCTGTGTAGGCCTCTGACGTTATCGTCCTTGGTAAGTCTAGTAAGTTTTCATCATCTACAACTCCAGGTTGGTCTTCTATTTATGGCTCAATAACCGCTAGGCTTGCTGCTATAATATCCTTTTGTCTCTCTTCATATTTCTTCAGAAGGTTTATATGGTATGTAGCAACTCTTGTACCAACTTGAACTTTGTAGTCCATTTGATTAATTTTCTTGGTGACTTCGTACGGTCCTTTCCATTGCAACAGCATTTTGTTCTTATCAGTCGGAAGAAGAACTAAGACTTTGTCCCCAACATTCAGACTCCGTCTTCGTGCTCTCTTGTCATAATGATGTTTTTGTGTTGTTTGGGCTTTCTTCAGACTTTCCATGGCTAGTTTGCATGTCTCCTTTAAACGGTGTTTTAAATCTAAAACATACTGGTAAGTGTTTTGTGTCTCTGGTATATCTTCCTCCGTCCACAGTTCTTTTAAAACTTGCATTGGTCCTCGCACTGTTCTACCATACAGTAATTCGAATGGTGAAAACCCAGTACTGGCCTGTGGCACTTCTCTATATGCAAACAAAACTGCTGCAAGGTATCTATCCCAGTCTCTTGGTTTTTCTTGGCACATCTTCTTTAACATACCTTTTAACACTCCATTTATACGTTCACATAATCCATTGCACTTAGGATTGTATGGCGTGGTGAATAATTGCTTTATCGACATCAGGCGACTTACTTCTTTCATAAGGTCTGAGGTGAACTGGCTTTCCCTGTCACTCAGAACTTCACTAGGAAAACCAACTCTTGCGAAGACATCTAAGAGGGCCTCGGCAACTCTTTCTGTGTCAATCCTCGGTAATGCAACTGCTTCAGGGTATCTTGTGGCATAATCTACTATGGTCAATATGTATCTGTTTCCACTTTCAGACACTGGTGTTATTGGTCCAACGATGTCCACTGCTACCCTATGGAATGGTTCTTCTATAATTGGCATCTCTCCTAGCGGTGCTTTCATCACTCTTCCCTTCGGAATGGTTTTCTGACAAATATCACATGAGCGACAGAAACGCGTAACATCTCCAGTCATCCCTGGCCAAAAGAAACTGGACAGGATCCTATCCTCTGTTTTCTTTGTTGAAAGATGACCTCCTATGATGGACTCATGGGCGAGTTCCATTACTCTTCCCCTCAAAGTCTTCGGTACCACAATCTGTTTGATTTCCTGGTCTGGAATTACTTTCTTAGGCTCAAATATTCGGTACAATACTCCTTTTTGAACTTTATACTTATACAAAGCACCACTCCTAGTTTCGTTTTGTACACCTTCGGAAGCGTTACTCCATAGCCTGGTCAATGATTCGTCTTCTCGTTGTCTTTCTTTCAATATCTTTATATCTATTTCTTTCTTGCATGATGGTACTGGGACGCTTAATGCATTCTGTGGTCGTTCCTTGCATATTTTCTGTGCCCTTGTCAATACCGCTGAAGCAACACTAATGGAATCTTGCCAGGTTGGACTTGCTTGGTTGAGCACCCCTGGAATATTCCCTAAGACAAGATCACAGATAAGTGTCTTAGGCACCATCGCCTCTATCTCTCCCGTAAAATATGGCGTGTCGACCTCGATCTTAGCAACAGGAACAACTTTGGCTACACCATCAATAGTAATCATCACAATTTTCTTATCTAAGAACTGGTCTTCTCTGACTAAATGTCTTCGCACAGCTGCCGTTTCACAACCTGTGTCTCTTAATACCTTCACTGCTTTACTTCCGACTAATCCCTGTCTCAGGTCCAAGTTCCGCTCTCCCTCTAACATCTCAAGTGTACAACTCGCTGAAATTATGGGGAGCGAGTCTCCATTGGCCAGTCTCAGATGTCCATCTTCTGTACATTCTTCTATAGATTCTAGTACTTTAAGGTTGGTGCACGCAGCAGATATCTTTCTATCAGTTTTTGGCATTCTGCATTCCTTGGCGATATGGCCCTTTCGATTGCAATTGTAACAGGTCTTTTCTCTTCTTCTGTCATTTGATTCTCTGTGTGGTACTATTGTAGTAGAACTCTGTATAGTCTTATCCTCATCTTGACGTTTCGGTACATTTGGTGTCGACCTATTCGAAGATATCCTTCCACCATGGGCTTCTGTGTACTGCTCAGCCAATCTGGTGACTTCCTCCATCGAGCACGGCGCTCTTTCTTTCAAAAATAATGATAACTCTAATGAGCAAGTCCTGATAAATTGCTCTCTTATCATTAAGTCACAAAGAGCCTCATAGGTACTCTCTACATCTGCCATTTCTGTCCACCGTGTAAAATATCTTCTCAATCTGGTTTCTCCTTGTTCTGGCTTACTCGTCCGAAACTTTGTCCTAAAACCTTCTTCAGTCAGTTGGTATCGCTTCAGTACAGCCACCTTCAAGGCCTTATAATCACTAGCTCCTGATGGAGACATGCTCGTATAGACTTCCAACCCTTTACCAGTCAATAGCGAACTCAAACTTACTGCCCAAGTGTCTTCACTCCAGTTCTGGCTTTTAGCAAACCTCTCAATCTTTCTATATACGCGTCCATATCGTCTTGTTTCTCGTCAAATTTTGGTAACTTCGGCCTTAATGCCTTGCTACTGGTCTCGTTGACTACATTATTGACCCGAAGCCTTTCAATTTCTAACTCTTGTTGCTTTATCTGTAATTGGAACTGCATTTCCAATTTCCTTCGTTCATCGTCTCTTCTCTGTAACCTCTCTTCTCGTGCTAGAACCTCTGCCTCTTTTTCCCGTATAAACAACGCTAAGTCCTGTCCTGCTAAACCTAGCCTCTCACCGATTTTTAACCATTCTTCGCAGTTCATGATGCTATCCAGAAGATATTTTAGTATTTAACCTTGTAGAAAATCCCGGACGAGCCCCCAATTGTCGAACGTTGACTAGGTGGGTTACTACTTGAGGTGACTATGTCTTAACTAATTCTGGATGCAACAGACTTGCTGAATGATGGTCTTGCTTGACTTGCTACGATATGTGGACGTGCTACCCTTGGACTTGCTGCACTGTTTAGACTTGCTTCTCCTCTTGGACGTACTACGCCTGTTAGACTTGCTGCACCGCTGGACTTGCTTCTTCTCCTGGACGTATTATGCCTGTTAGTCTTGCTACACCACTGGACTTGCTTCTTTACATAGCAGCAGACCTCTTCCCGGACCTACTTGTTATTGTCCTGAGACAATAATTTTGACAATTTGAAAGTCTCCCCTCGGAAAAATATTTTTTTTTCCGGTAAGCTATTTAAGAACCAACCGGTTTCTTTATTTCACAATCTTTATTTAGCAACGGCACGAACCGGATTGCAAACAAATGACGTGACGTCACAATATAAACGACGTCTTAAAATATCGTAATAAAACTGTGTTTCTTTTAATGCATTAAAATACTTATAACTTATGTTTGAAATATCGTATTAACTTGAAATAAACTGTAAATGAAAGCTTAGTAAAATGCCTAATAAAATAATTTAGAAGTATTGCTATCTGTTTCGTGCCTTTGAAACAACATAAATAAAACATAGCAAAAAAAATGACAATTCAATAGAAAACAGCTGAAGATTATTCTTGACAACTACTCCATCTTTCAATTTGGACAGTACCATTTATAGTTCATCAGAATTTTCATGAAAAACTTACTGACTAAATAGCAAACAGTAGAGATCATGATCAGACTGCAAGGATGTGCAGGATGATCTTGATCTGCACTGGTCGCAAGGCAGATACAATTACCATTTGCAAGGATGGGTTAAACTATAATTCTGCTTGGCACTTTATTTAATAGTGTAACAAGCTCACATTCTTTGGGTAAACAATAATGCTGTTAGCATTTAACTTTGTAAAACATGGAAGTGAACTAAAAAAATGAAAGTAAAACAAGAAAACTATGAAGGTAAAATAATACTGTTTACGTACTTTACTAAAACAAAACAAACATGAAAGTGAAACAAGTCGACTAAGAAAGTAAAATAATACTGTTTGGCACTTTACTAAAAGAACATTAAAGTGAAACAAGTTGAAAATGAAATTAAAATGATACTGTTTGGCACATAAATAAAATGACATGAAAATAAAACAAGTTGCATATGAAGATAAAATATAAAACAGTTTGGTACTTGACTTAAAGAAACATATGAGTGTAACAAGTCGACTAAGAACAAGTTTGGTACTTGACTTAAACAAACATTAGAGTGTAACAAGTCGACTAAGAACAAGTTTGGTACTTGACTTAAACAAACATGAAAGTGTAACAAGTCGACTAAGAACAAGTTTGGTACTTGACTTAAACAAACATGAAAGTGTAACAAGTCGACTAAGAAGTTTAATTGTAAACAAGTTTAGTTTAGTTTAGTTTATAGCAACTTATTTAAGCTCGATTGTGAAGGAAGATTGAAGCTTTTCGAATCACTTTCGAGTCCGCTTTCTGGAAAAATCAGTTCTGGTGTCTTATAAAAAAAGCTAAGGTCGTAACCACAGTGGGGTTTGAACCCACAACGCAAATGAGCGTCTGTCACCTTATCCCCTACACTACCATTACTTTTAAACTTGACTTAAACAAACATGAAAGGGTTACAAGTTTACTATGAAGGTAAAATTAAAAGCCACTAAAGTTTGTTTTTTTGACTTACTTTTAAATAACATAAAAGTGTAATAAGTTGATCGATACAGGTAAACCAATGCTGTTGTAAACTTAACTTTAAAAAACATTTAAAGGGAGTGGCCCACAAATTGTAAGCGGGTAGAAAAAAGGAAAATTTTGATAAACATAGAAATAGCTGTTGTATTTATAAAGAGAAACTAAGTAATCGACATATAAAATATCTTGGAAAATCATCAGAAAAAATAATTTTTTGCTACCGGTATTTTCCAACTGCTACCCAATTTTTTTGCCTGAATGTGCGGGCCAGTCCCTTTAAGTGTAACATGTACTTCAGGTAGATTGATTTGACTTGTCCACCATAAAGATGAGTATTTCCATACAAATAAGCAAAAAACAAAATACAAAAATTACAAAATACAATACACATCACAAGTGGATGCAAAGAAATGATACAACATATTAGTCCATATCATAATACTTTGGTAAATGTATTACCAAAGTACAATTTAAGGAATGAATTGAGTCCGTTTGCACATACAGAAACCCTTATCAAGAGAGCGACAGGAAAAAGGAACCATGTATTAAGGTATATGATTACTGTTGGTAAGTAACAGACAAAAGCATACACAATGAAATGACGCATCTGATTGCTGAAACTAATTAAACAGGTGTCAGTCATATGATTTGACATGTAATGATTATTTGACAGAAATTAAGCAGTGACGGACTGTTCTAAGGTTTCTTTGCTTACTCTAATTTACTAAATAATATGTCACTCTATGGATCTTTAAAAAACGATTTAACAAAACTGTGATTCTTTAACCACCTTTTCAAAATATATGTTAACTTTATTTGAAAATCTTAAATTTTTCACATTTCTGTTGCTAACACAGAATACATGTTTCACTGAGTTAAAGTAGTGACTTTTTATGCCAAATGAGTTTCCTGTTTACAAAAACTAGATCAAAATAAAAGGTGCTCAACACAATGATGCATCAAAACAGATTACTAGACAACAGTATCATTTACAACACTTCAGTTCTCTTCAGTTTCACTTAATGGTGGTGTTTCAGTATCACTGGTACTGGTGGCCCCAGAAAATCTCTTTTTTCTTCCCTCGTCTCTGTCCTTAGCACCCCTTAGCCGTTCTTTCACAACATCCTCAAACTCCTTCACACATGCACATTTTGTTGCATTATTCTTCTGCACACATTGTGTTAAAGTAAAAAGATTATAAGATCAGGACAAATGTACAGCTCTTGACACTTAACATGCGGTAAGCAACTTTATTCCAATTTCTTTTACAAATAAAAATTCCTACTTATATAATTTTATGTAGCTTATAATGTTTACACATGATTATTGACAAGAACTGAATCAAATGGTATTTGCATTTTATACATTGGAGCAAATAAAATCAAAGGTGAAAAGAAAGAGTAGGCAAGTGTGTTCCCCTTTGTTTGCAAAATTATGATAATTTTTACTTACTGTAATTTGTAAAGAACAGAGGTAAGTTTTAGGGAACCAAACGCCAGTTTCCCCTTTTTCACCAGGGAGTTATACTTCTCCGCCAATCTGCTGCTTACGGTTTCTTTCAGTAGTCGCCTCACCATTTGCTTTAAGTTGTGGCCACCATACATGGAGAGATATGTTACCTGTAAGTACATAAGACATGAAGATTTTGAATTCATTTACATGTAACTCAAAATGTTAAAGATTGATTCCGTTAAAACATTTTTGATGAGAATTAGTAAATTACACACACATGCACACTGTCATGTGTATGTAGTTTATACTGAATTCTTTTTTCTTGATTGCGAAACAAGCTCATACAACTTAGTTAAAGAGCTCTCAAGACCCATTCAACATGGATCAACCTCAAATAGAAAGGATATGTGGAGTTACAAAACAAAAGAAAAAGAACAGCTGATCGAGCTATATCCACATTTTCTATTATCTATTATACAGTTATTTCATATGTGATTTGGGAACAGTCAATCTGTTGGACCGAGGTGGAGGGGATAGCGCTTTGAACTGTTGGCCGAGGCCGTAGGCCGTGGGCAACAGTTCAAAACACTATCCCCGAAACCGAGGGACAACTGTTTGACTGTTCTCAGATCACATATGAAATAACTGTTTTATTACCTGATCAATTAATTCAAGGGGTAATCCTCTATGACTTTCGAGCACCCGAGTGAAACAGTCGAAACTATTGACCGGTCAACAGTTCGATCAAGAGACCGCCCGCTCAAAGGGGGGGGGATCCTCTATGACGTCAGAGCATGCGAGGGAAACAGTCAAAACTATTTACCAGTCAACAGTTCGCGAACGTGGACGTTTTAAGAATTCAGAAAACAGTAAGAAATACCAAATTACATTTATATAATGTATCAGGTAATAAAATCAGATAAAATGTGATCTTTTTACTTGGCTCATCTAAAATCTTTAATCGTTTAATTAACTTTATCTAGATCTAATCCTATTTTGATTCTGCATAGAAAAAAAGTCGCGAAAAATTGTGACAATTGTAAACTGATGTGCCTGCACATTTACTGCAAAAGTGACATAATAAAACGGAAAGAAAAATGACTCAAAATAGGAACTACAATAAATGATTTAGTAAAATTTCAAAGCTTACTGGCAATTACCCAGTATATCACTGAAAGTATTGCGATTTTCAATTTCGTATTTTCGTCGCAGCTAGTCCGGAAGTGAATGAAGAAAATAAACTAATTAATTAAAAGTTAAAAAATTTTTGTCGGAATAATTTCACAATATTAAATTTTTTACCAGATCGAGTTTTAAAAATAAATATAGAACATAAAATTACCGGTTTCCAACGTGTCTGCTTCATTTATGTTTCTAAAACCCTCCCCGCAGAGTTGTCGATCTTTGGATGTACGTTCGTATATCACACCGCAATTGGGCCGATATTGAAAGATCCGACTTTTTAAAATGAGAATTAGTATGAGAAATTGACGCTAAAATTTGACGGAAAATATGGCTAATATCAATAAAATATAGAACAGAGCATATTTTCACAATATAATTGCATTATACAGTTGGATGCTTATATCGGGAATATATCGGACCAATAACATAAACTGATATCAGCTAGCCTATATCGGCCCGATATACCTGTGCTTGCTGGGTGACTTGGTCGACATCATTTTTGTTGGTTAGGCTCACATTTCTGCACTTTCTCGTGAAAATTATAGATCGACCAAGATCGGCGATGTTACAGGTTTTATAGAATGTAAACGCTGCTAATTGAAAGTTTGCGCTATAAAAGTACTATTTTTCCATCCCATATCCACGGTAGGTACCCTGATAATGGAGGCCCGCAGAACACCCAGGAGCATGTAGAGGTTTAATAAGTTATTGCATGAATTTCATGTTATTGTGATCTTATAATATTTTGCGATAGATAACAATCAAGGGATGTCATATCCTTTCTCTGATAACCATACCTTTGGAAATGGCCGTCATATGATGTAAAATAAACAACAGGGAGGTGATTTCACAAGATTTCTGATTTCTACAGAAAAAATAAATATAACGTTTATTACAAAAATATCAAAACTGTTTTTAATACATGAAAATGCTGTAATCAAAGCCCGAAACATCGACATTTAAAACGTCTAACTTCAGCCAGAAGAATGAGTATTTTTCTTCAATAAACTTATCTGATATTGGGTACCTAAAACAATTTGGATAACGGGGATTCACCTAGAAAAATAAGTCAATGGATAACGATAAATGATGAGTGGATAATGATATAGTTTACCGAATTTCAATCTTAATATATCGTTAAATAACATCCTATCAGGGATGAATTCAAATAACACAACATTAAAAATAGTGTGTAAAAACAATGTTGTGTCAATCTTAATACTTCTTGGTTTATGCGTTTTTGCATTTTCCGTCTCATTTCCGCAATCTGTTCTTTATGAAACGATATATCCAGCCCTACTGACAAGATAAATTAATCTTAATTATCTCTCGAAATAGCCTAATTTCTTTCTATCCCGATTGAATCAACTAAGAACTAACCCCCAAAGCCTCTTAATAACCGGGTTAAGCGAAACTGTTTTTGTCGCTATGGTGGTAATAAATACATTTGTTATTTCTATAACTATTTATGGTCAAAAATACGTATTAACTAACTGGGAGCCAACCGTTATACATAACAACGCTCTTGAGAGTGGCATCCTTTGCCATTAGGGTAGTTCCTGTTAAAAAAACTGTGTCAATAAAGTAGCAAAATTTCTTAGTTGTGGTTAATATTAATTGTGCCACTAAACAAAACTTATAAATGACTGAAAACAGCGAATTTTACAGAAAAAAAATATATATATATATATATATATATATATATATATATATATATATATATACATACTTTGTTCGTCTATCGCTTATAATATAAGATTTGTAAATACTAAAACAAATATGATTAAGAATGATATTTACGCCATTATATTCCTTATATTGTATTTTATAGCCTATAATAATATTTTCCAAGGTCTTCAACTGTTTCCGAAAAACAACAATTTTCAAAAACTTTTCCTAGTTTTCTCCAGAAAATATCCAAATAACTACATTCTAAGAAAAAGTGGGATATATCCTCGTACTGAAGACAGTGTTTGCACAAAGGCGAGTCTAATATTTTCCAAGTAAATAGGTTTTCAATTGTTGGGATGATTTTATGAATGAGTTTGAATTTGCATTGCTTTACTCTATTGTCGACAATTATTTTATTTAAAATAAAGTAGAAGGACTGCCATTCAATTTTATGATTAAAAGCAGTTTCCCAGTAAGATCGTAGGTATGGTTTTTGAATTTTATTTTCAATAACAATGTCTTATAACTGTTTTGAAATAATACTATGTAAATCTTTATTTTGTATTTTAATGCAAAATTTTGTATTCACAGCAGTTTTCTTTCATGCTACCGATTTCAGCGATTTTTTCCAAGTTGTTGGTAAAGAGTTTCTAAATATGTTTATTTCGGATATCCAGTTCAATTTGCTTTTCAGTTTATTAAATATAAAAGTATGATGAATTTCCCCGTTTTCGTTTATGATATCGTTAACAAAAATAAAACCTGAATTTATCCAAGTATTGAATATAAGACATTTTCCTTTAAATTTAATAAATCTATTTCCCCATATAATTTGTTTTCTAACATCTGCGAAACTTTTCAATCGATTACTTATTCTTTTATTTGATATTTCTGTCCAAGCTTCTATGATGCTTTTATAGAAGTCTGGAATAGGATAACATACAGTGGGAAGAGATTTAAAAGAGTCCAAATTCATATCAAAAATAAGTCCTTTCCATAGTGATTTAAGTAAAATTCCGGTATGACCTTCCAGTTAGCTTTAATATTGTTATTATCCTTCAAAGATTTAACCATTTCAATTTTAAAGATTTTGCAAAGGCGTCGATGTCGATCATTTCAAGCCCACCTTTTAGTTTCTTCCCTATTAAGGTATTTCTTTTGATTTTCTCATTATTGTCATTCCAAAGGAATTTAAAGAGCATTCTGTTAGCTGTATCTGCTATTGCTTTAGGGAGATATAGCGACTGAAGTAAATATGTCAATTATGGGAGGATTAACGATTTTATTTTCATTATTTTGCCATAGAAAGTTAAATTTCTCGTCTTCCATTTATTTAAAAGGTATTGGCACATATCTTATTTATTTTTCCAATTTAATTATTCACAGGTTTTATTATCAATTCCAAATATACCCCGAGAGATTTGACCTGATTTTTGAAAGAAATTCCATTGCTATTTTGTTTTTTGTTCTTTGAGTTTCCTATCCACAACCCTTCAGTTTTATTTATATTTAATTCAAGACCAGAATAAGTACCAAACGATCTAATAATATTAAGAGCGGCCTTTATTTCATCGTCACTTTTTAAAAATAAGGTTGTATCGTCAGCAAGTTGAGAAATTTTAATGTTAATCTTGCTTCTATTGTTAATATGTTTAACTGATATGCCTTCAATATCTTCACTAGATCTGATTTTCGTTGCCATGACTTCCGCTATTATGATGAATAAAAGGGCGGATAACGGACAACCTTGTCTTATACCACGTGACAACATGAAGAAATTAGATTTCCAGCCGTTGTTTAAAACACACGCCGTAATATTACTATAAAATGTCTAAGACCATTTTATGAAAATTTGTTTAATACCGAATATTTCTAGAACTGCTATCATAAAATGCCATTACACAGTATCAAAAACCTTCTTAAAATCAAGAAATAAAATTGCCCCATCTAAACTTTGCATATCAGTGTATTCAATTATGTCTTGGATTTGTCTAATGTTATAACCAATAAACCTATTTTTAATAAACCCTTGCTGATCCATACTAATTATTCTAGGCAGTACATTCCGAAGTCGCTTCGCTAAAACTTTGGCTGCAATTTTATAGTCTATATTTAAAAGTGAGATCGGTCTCCAATGTCTACGTTTTCAGGGTCCCCCTGTTTATGTGTAAAAGATAAGTGTCTCATTTAAACTCTGGGTAACCAATTGACCGATTTTATTCCAAAATTTAAGATAAAATTCTAATGTTAAGCCGTCGACATGGTCGAGACCGGACTTTTATTTAACTTCATTTCGCGGATAGCATTAAAACATTCTTCAACAGTGATTAAACCTTCACAGTGGTCGGCTGCTTCCGAACTTAAAACATTTTCTAATTGTATAGTATCAAGATATTCGCGTGGGTTTGACTCGTTTACTGAGCGGTATAAGATTTCGAAGTAAATAACTTCTTCTTTTAAAATATTTTGAATATCTGTAATTTGTTTTTCATTTATTTAAAGTGAACTCAGAACTTTCCTGTTTTGTCTAGAATTTTTAACTTTCCTCTAGAAATTGTATTCGATATCGGATTTTGGCACCTTTCATTTTAAAATTATAAATTTCTTCTATTTCGCTTTCTAAATGGGCTATTTCTGCATTATCGTTTGATGTTGTAGTTTTATTATTGTAAAGAATATTTAGTCTATTTTCTAACCACTGTAATCTATTTTGTCTATCTCTCGCTTTTAATTTAGCATATTTTATAGAAAGTTCTCTAATTTTACATTTACAAAGATCCCATTTTTGCTGATATTCGTTTATACCTTCAGCTTCAGTTGAGTCAACAATATTTGAAATTATTGATATATATTCTACATCGTTCAAGTACGAATTATTAAGTTTCCAAAACCCTGAGCCTCTTTTCGAACATGGTTTAATTTTTAAAGAAATTGCAAGATGGTCCGTGCTTTTGATAATAGCTGGTCTTATATCTGAGGAGAGAATAGAAGGTAATAAGTTTTCATCTATAAGCCAAAAATCGATTCTACTTTTTTCTATGCTAGCTTTTCTACGCCAAGTAAATTGTTTAATGTTTTTTTTAAGAACTTTCCAAATATCTATAAGATTATGCGTTTCATCATTTTTGTTATGTTTTCAGAAATACTCTTTACTGGTTGAAAGCTTATTCTATCATCTGTATTTAAAATGTCATTAAAGTCTCCGCCAATAATTTTAATACCCTGTGATTTTTCAATCAAAAGGTCAGAAATGTTGTCATAAAAATACATTCGTAACTTTTTTATCATTTGGAGCATATATATTCAAAAAACAGTATAAATTTCATTGGTTTCAATATTAAGAAAAACGTATCTACCCGATACGTCATTTATGAAATCTAGAAATTTAAATGGTAAATTTTTCATAACAAGAATAGAGCATCCTTTACTATTACTTTCACCAAAAGAATTAAATAAATTCCACTCACAAAAATCTTGATTAATGCAGTTTTCTAAATCTATTGTAAAGTGAGTTTCTTGGAGAAAGACAACATTTGCATTTTGTTGCAAAAGCCATTGAATAAGTCTACCTCTTTTTGATTTATCCCTCAAACCTTGTGTATTCAACGAAACAAGATGGAGTGTAGTGGTATTATATGTAGACATGTTTAGGTTAAGCAATTTTTAAAAAATACGGAAACATCAAAAATAATTGAAAGTATGACTGGTCAGCAAAACAATTCGAAAGCTCGAGTATTAACTTTTCAAAACCTTTATTGCACGGAATTAACCAATATATTGTGTATTGTTCTCCAAAACACAGAAACGTCGTGCACATAACTTGTCTTGACAGCATTATCATGTTATGTAAACATCTTTTGATACGATATGACAGAATATTTAGTGCAAAATCACATAAAGGCTGGACAACTAAATTAATGTTATTACAAATAAAATCGGGAAAAACAACCAAAAAAGTATTGATACACTTCAATTGTGGTACAAATTTAATGGTTTGTATTTTAATCATTCATAAATAACGGCATGTATTGGTTTTCGGTTTGTTTGAAACGGAAAAACAATTTTGACCAAATCGGGAAAATAATCTCATACATTTTGTTATACTCGTATTTGAAAAGAAAAAAAGGAAAAATCTGCCAAGAAAAATAGTGTGGAAACTTTGTGAGAAAAATACATTAAAACGAAAAAGACAAAACTGCAAAGCAATAAAGTGGAAATTTTGTGGAAAAAAATGCATGTCGTTATGTTTAAATCTTAAAAGAATTTTGACTAAGTCCACATGGCAAACAACAACAAAAAATAACATCAACAGTTTGTGGAAAAAAACAACACATTTTCATCAATCAACATCAAATCATATAAAACTTATATAGTTATCGATAATCATTTAATATAGTCATAAGTCATCATCAAGTCTTAAAATCTTAAAATGGTCATCAAACATCATCAAATATCATCAAATCATATATACTTATATTATCATCAATCATAATCAAAACATAAATACTTATATTATCATCAATCATCATCAAATCATATACACTTACATAATCATCAGTCATCATGAGCTCATATACACTTATACTATAATCAATCATCATCAAATGGTAAACACTTATATTATCATCAATCATCATCAAATCATATACACATCAAATTATATACACTTATATTATCACCAATCATCATCAAATCATATACACTTATATTATCGTCAATCATCATAAAATCGTATACACTTATATTAACATCAATCATTAAACAATATACTCATCCAATCATATGCACCAATCATCACCAAACCTTATATTATCATCAATCATCATCAATTCATATACACTTCAAATCATATACACCAATCATCATCAAATCATATACACTTATATTATCATCAATCATCATCATATCATATACACTTATCTCATCAACAATCATGATCAAATCATATACACTTATATTATCATCAATCATCATCAAATCATTTACACTTATATTATCATCAAGCATATTTAATATTGTATTATCATCAATCATCACCAGATCATATACACATTTTTGGTTATCAATTATCATCATGTCATAATATGACACTTATGTTATCATAAATCAAGTCGTTAATTATTATCGAATCATATACACTTACATTATCATCAAACTTCATCAAATCATAAAAAACACTTATGTAGTCATCAATCATCTTCAAGTCAATCGAAATCATGTCTTACTTTTTGGAGATCGTCATCATATTTGTTTATTTTTGTTCAAAACGTTTTACTTTCCCTTTTTGGTTTTTTTTACTTATTTCCTGTAGCAGTTCAGTCGGCGTAGGTGGTTACCTATTCACCGATCCATTCCGTTGCTTGTTTGGTGTGCTTGTCTTGTTTTCCTCGTGCGTCACAAAGTAATGATTGAAGATTGTCCTAGGATTTGACCGTCTCGTCTCGTCTTGTTTTGTTTGGGTTGTCTTTGTTTTCTTTGTCGATTGTCCCCAATTGTTTGGGGGGCACTTTGGGATTTAATAGTAGAATCTTCCTGCTGGCATGAGGATGTATTTAAATTGTTATAGTCCGCTGTTCCTGTTGCGACCTGTTGACATTCCTTTTCGTCGGAGGACTCAGAGGGGGAATCCTTAATTTCACATTAATCTTAGGTCGGGGGTCTTTTTGATGCAGGAGCGTATGATTAGTGGTTAAATTTTGCATCACAAACACAATATATTTACCTAAAACCATATCAGGTTACCTTTTTTATTAGAACTATCTTGATAAGCAATGGGCCTAGCTGATAAGCAGATGAATAGATACGGACAGAAAGTGTGACCTCATACAACAACCAATCAGAGGTTAACAACAGTCGTTTATTTATTGATAACGATAAGTAGGAGTCAAAATCGAAAGTGGATATTCTGGATATTATGGCGGATGTTGATGAAAATACCATCGATTTCATCAAGAAGACATGGAGAGAGGATATGACGTTTGTAGTTGAAAGGAAACGTCTAAATGCTGCTAAATGTGCTTGCCATGGTGTCACCAGTTTTCGAGACGATGTTCGTCTTTCAAAGAAAAAAACAAGAAGAAATTTCGTTGCCAGAGAAGAAGTTTGATGAAAAGGTGAAATATGCATATTTTCATGAGTTTTTGAAGTGCATGTACCCAACTTCATTGAAAGACATCGTCAGAGAAAATGTGTTAGTTGTACTGCCACTGGCTGACGAATATCAGGTTTCCTCGTTTAAGAAGAGGTGTGGAGAATATTTGGTGAAGTATTTGAAAAGCAACCCTTTACAAATGGATAAAGGCAAAATCTTAAGATGTTACTCAATCGGTCATAATTACAACATTGCATGAATCAGCGAATTATGCATAAAACGTATGTGTCTACATTCTGAAGTAGAATTAGAAGAGGAAGATGTAAAACATATGGACAAAGATACACTGGTCAAGTATCAAAATGATATGTCTGCGCACCTTAGGGGTGTACACACAAAATATATAAAATTGCTGATGAAAATGTCTAACATCTTGTTGGGACAGAGACTTTAACAGGTCTTGAAAATTCGACTGGAATCACGCTTGGGCATACTATTGCAAATATATTAGATTTGTCCTTTCAAAAGCCACTGAGTAAGGAAGTTTCAGTATGGAACGTTAAATTCCAGTTGATAACTAACATTCAAGAAAATAATGATTCTCGATGGGACGTTCGGAAGATTATTATTATTATTGTTTTTCCTCGCTGTATCTTTCCAGATGAAAGCAATGGGTGGACTTGTATGGTGGATGCTCGCATATGGCTAACTGTAGGAAAAAGTGAAAGATTTGTGAGAAGCTGTGAGCTCAACGAACGTTTTACATCAAAACAGACAGAACTGGGCATTACAACCTTCAGAAAAATGTCAGAACTATTTGCAGATCTCAATTTCAAAGACGATGATTATGGAAAAACTGTGAAAATAGTTGCGTATCTCCTTGTGGAAAAACCAATTGAACAGTTGCCGTTAACAAGTTCTTAAATTGTGTTCCCGGACAAAAAAAAAACTATTTTATATGGCCATATCAGCTGTACGGCCCATGCTTGGCTCTATAAACAGAGTATCACGTGACTGTCTACTTATCCATAATCATATTAATAATTACAACACTTCAATATTTATGTTTGTTGAATGAAAAATTACTTGTAGAAGTTTTTTAAAGACACGTTTAGTGAATTTATTGACATGAGAATGAAAGAAAAAGTATGTGCTTCTTTTATTTAGAACATTCTTATCAGTACGTGTGTAACAGTATTTTGAATATAGACCTGTTCCACAATACACTACGTACAACTTTTCAAACAATCATTTCAAGAACACGTCACACTATTAACCTTTATTTTATGCTTTTCACTGGTTTATAGAACTTTCCCGGTGAAATAAAAGTGGCATTTTACTGTTTTTAAACAGTGGAATATGATATTTATTTTCACTTTTTTTTCACGTTGGTACCCAAACGTACATAACATTCCGAATGAGAACGTTAAGAAAACGGGCTCCAATTTGGGTATATGACGTGATTACGTCACGTCATAAAAATGTTTTTAGCGCCATTTTAGGCATTTTTTTTCTGTCGAATTCATACAAATTGTGTACTTAAAGCATAAAATGAAATTAAAATTTGTTTTGGCTCGTGAAAGAAATATATTTCACTCGTGAACTCCGGAACTATGTTTTTTTCAGTCGTGGCTTCGCCACTCGTGAAAATACGCATTCCGGAGCCCACTCGGTGAAATATATTTATTTTCTATCTTACACTGATAAAAACAAATATCCTCTATAATACTTCATATGCTAAATTTTGTAAATTGTATTCTGCAGAAATAAATTGTTTTTCTATGTGCATTTACAGCGATTAATAAATGTAGCCGCAACATGGAACATTGGTGGGATAGAAATGTTCTTGTCCCCGAATTTGGTTGATACTTATATATAGTAGGTAATCGATAGCAGTCAAGTGACAAGCAAGTACATCAAAATAGGGTTTATCAGCAAAAAGTTTTACAAATAAGATACGGTGGGTTATCGAGTTGATACGGATATAGTGCGTAATCGATAACTAGACAGTCACGTGGCAAGCTAGTAAATTAAAATATGGTTTATCAGCAAAAAGTTTTACAAATAAGATACGGTGCGTTATCGAGTTGATACCGATATAGTGCGTAATCGATAACTAGACAGTCACGTGACAAGCAAGTACATGAAAATATGGTTTATCAGCAAAAAAAGTTTTACAAATAAGATACGGTGCGTTATCGAATTTATACCGATAAAGTGCGTTATCGAGTTGATACCGATATAGTGCGTTATCGAGTTGATACCGATATAGTGCGTTATCGAGTTGATACCGATATAGTGCGTTATCGAGTTGATACCGATATAGTGCGTTATCGAGTTGATACCGATATAGTGCGTTATCGATAACTTGACGGTGACATGATACTGAAGTAATATTTAAATATTGTTCATTGGTGAACGGTCTGTAATCCCCTCGGTGTCCTACATTGTAACGATCCATTTAGGAGTATTTTCTGCAAAAAAGAACATAAAAATGGAGACAGGTTCGCTGCTTACCGAAAACAAATTAAAGCTGCAAAGGTCAACAAAAAGACGTTTTAAACATTTTAAAGACCAACATGATATAAACGACTAGTGGAGAGTGGTGGATGCGCGGCTGGATGTACGTGTATTCAAGTTTGTTACTCAATCTTTGAATTATTATAAATTTTTGAATTATGGAGATTATTAGGGAGTAAACACTAACAGCCAACCTTATAACCCATTTGCGTTTATAACAAAATGCTACAATATAACATATAATTCTTAACTTTTATTTGTACGGAGTGACCTTCATTATGTACACTTAAAAGGATGGTCCTCACGTTCAGTTCATTGATTTCAAAATATAACTAAATCCTTTGGCTGTCAGACTAACAGTTCCCCAGCCGTTGTCTATGCGTTCATCTTGTTCATTGAATATAATAACCTAAACATGTACTTATATTATCACATGTATAATTGTGGATGACTTACATAGTAACCGTGCAATTTAGTATAACATAATATCACATTTAGTTTTATCAAATACATCTTGGTATTAGAGAGAGTAAAAAGACATTTTGACGTTTCCGCTAAAATTTGTGAAAACATTAAAATTTAAATATCAAAAGGAATTGTTCATATGATCATATTATTTTTATAGAAGTTTGTATCACCTAGTTTCGCGGTAACTGTGGCAGTTTTAAAGGTAAGATAGAAATTTCTATTAGTCAAGTGTACATGTTTTCGGATACATCTATGCCGGATATGCCGAGAGAAACGATGAAAATCGATTAATAATGGTCCGATTTTGTCCAGTTTTATTTTTTAAAGTCTGTTAAGATCATTGTTACAATGACACATCAAAACTTTTCTGTTGCAATTTAGCCGATCCTTTTGTACAGGCCTACCGTACTAAATTTCATGTTAGCAGTTTCCAAAGTGTAGAAAATTAGAGAAATCCAAGATGGCGTCCAATAAAAAAATAAAAATATGAAAAACCGAATTGAATACTGTGACAAGATATAAGAATAAAGTTATGTCAGTTGTGCATTATAAAAATCCACTAAAGACGAAAATGACTAAGAAGTATTTCAATGTAAAAAAATTGCAACTTAAATTAAAATTATATGTTTTGTTTTAACAATTTTTTTAACTTTTGCCACAAATTTTTGTCAAAGGTAATCGTATTTTGATCTTAAACACAATAACAAATCATTGACAAAGACCCAGAGACATGCCTTTTTGAGCACTGATTATTGCAGTATGCAAATAGCACGAGACATTCTAGTCTCGGTATAAGAACATTAAATAAGTGGTAACGCAGTTCTCTCCCTTTATTTCAAATAAATGAAAGTGTTTTTTGCACTGTGAGTGTCATGTAAATCAAGATATGTTTTATCATTCTTTTGTATTTTGATGCCTTAATTACATCTTTTATACTCAGACTAGACTTTTGTGTTTTTATAATTTCTTTGTTATAAATAAGCGATAATTATAAAGTGACTCGTTGGGAAAACATTACGAAAGCTTCTTGTCAAGACAAAATATTTATAATACAAAATGATAAAATGATTTTGACAAATACTTTTCAGGCAAAATCTATTTCAAAACATTTGCAAATAATGACAGAAAATTGTTTACATATTGACACACTATGAAAGCCTACTTTTGTATCTGAATCGCTAGCTTTTCCAAAATATGTGACTTTCCACTCTCTGTTAATTCAAATTTTATTTAACTGTGTCCGCTTAAAAAACTGAGAAAGATACGTTACTCTCATGAAAAAGAATCCCCTGTGCATACGATTACAGTTTGTTTAAATCCAGGTTCTCATTAAAATTTAAAAACCTTTGTTTGTTGTTGTTGTTTCCCTGACAGCAATGACAACTAGAACTTGACGTTCCTCAGAACACATGCCCCTCTGAACACATGTGTCGCCTGAAATTGCATTTGAAAAAGACATTACTAAAAATAGTGAAACAGCAGTTATCATTCTGGTTGTCACCGATGGTTTTGTTAATACAGATGATATATTCCAAGTATTACATGAATAGGACAAGTTGTAGTCAACATTAAGTTTCTTGTTAAAATTACATTTGAAAGGGACATAACTCAAAAAATAATGAATAAAGAGTTATCATTCTTGTTGGCACCGATGACTTTGTTCATGGAGATGACATATTCCAAATATTTAGTGAAATTGACACGCACTTTTAGAGTTATAGGCAACATTAACTTTCATGTTTAAGTTGGAGGACTACCGGACAACGACACCGACGGACACTAGGATTCCTTTGTGACTACCTTAGATATCGTGTCGCCTATTTCGATGCATTTTACCACGGCGATGCTCTACTAACAAAGCTACCAAGACCGCATTACAGGAAATCTCCTACTGTACCAGTTAAAGTTTTAAGTGTTTTATAGAGTAATCAGAATAATTACATTAAAATACATGGCTTGTTGCTGAAATGTAACAACCTAGATGAAAGCTTTTATTCTTCACATTTTGGTTTATTGAATCATGGTTCAAGATATTTCAAGTTATTCAGAAGCAGCAAGTTAAACACTTATAGAATAACAAAGTTTTATTAATAACTAGAGCTCGGATTGAGGCAGTGCCTTAGTTCATATTAAAGATGAATCAAAGCTGACCACCTATCTTTCCTGAACAAAATAAACGTTGACAATACCGTCACTGGAACTTAGCAGAACAATTTTGTCGCTTCGCAAGCGGTACATTGTAAAGGTTGTGCGTTATTCACCCCTCCCCCCACCCGCGTGACATTTCTCAAGTTATTGAGGTATAGAACGGTAGTTTCCCGATTGCACTACTGTCCATATCTTAACACGCTTACATGTAACCAATATCCACATGAGTTGACGAAGGTGAATGTTGCTGTATTTAAGTAAACAGGGCCTAGACTATTTAAAATTACAATTAACACACACTAAACATAACATATACTGAACAAAATCACAATACATGGCCTACCAAAACAAATAGGGTCATACGTCGTTCGGGTTTTCAATGAATTTTGGGATTGGAGTTTATCAAGTAAATATAAATAGAAAACCTAAACAGGAAGTTGATAAGTAAAGATTCATGAAGGATAAACGTGGTATCGTTAGATATGAACATTCGGATTATTTGAAAACAAAAATTAAATAATAGATGGAGCGTTTTCTCAAGCACATCTTTTTTAGAAAACTAAAACAGTGCTTTTGGACATATTTTAGTGTGAACATACTCCATTGAAGCATTTGCTTAGCAGATGTTGAAAAAAAAAGATTTTCGCGAAGGAAAAACAAAACAATTAGAAGTAAATGTGCTTTCATTGAGAAAAACATTAGCATAACTATCGAAACTTGACATGTTTTACCGCTTAATTAAAAACTGCCACAAAATCCCTCGCTTAAAGTACGACAGACACCATTTAGGCGTTACCCTCTGTGTTTGCACATATCTGAACATTTGATAAAGCAAGAATATGTTGTTCTTTTTTCACCAAGGTCAATGTTATGTTCTCTTTCCTAAATAATGATGAAATCGATAATTTTACATAATAGTCTCAAACAGAATATTCGATTTTCATATTTAGATGTTTATATTATGAACGAAAGGAAAAACACAATAGTATGACTGGTGCAAAGAAATAAGATGCGGTAACTTAAATATCTTTTTTTGCAAATTGCCTCCCTTTTTTATTTAAGACAGAGCACATTTCATATCTTAATTTGCCACAACCAAATAATTGATTTTACAGGTGATCACGTTCCTCCATATATTTGCATTCAATGGGATTGTTAATGTAATAGGAATTTACTATGTTATTTTGGTTTTCATTTTCGCTCAGTATATTAAGTTATGTTTTGTTTGTTATAACAACATGCGTGAAATCATACTGACAATATCTAAGGTCGTTGAAAAGAACTTTCAATTGTGAAGAGAGAAATCAACATTTTTATTTTTATGTCATCCATTTTCGCGACCAGGAAATTGATGGTCAAACATACTTTTACAAATAACTCAAATTGTATACATTTGTTAGACCAAATGACCTTAGGTATCGTTATCAGTAACTCATTACTTATCAAGACATTTAAATTGATGTTAAGTGTTGCATATTTTGCATAATCGGTACTGATTTCCTTGATCCTAAACCACTCTGAATACTCCCTACCAAAATGGGGGTTTCATCCCATTTGTATGCACATTATAACAACACTTTCGTCTTCACATGCACCGACAGTTGCGTGTACTTTTCAAATGCTATTTGAAAGTCCTGAGAAAATTTAACGACGTCAAACTTATAAATTCTTTAATGTTTAGTCGCATAACGGCATTCTGGCCTGTTGTTGTTCGAAAATTTATCCGACTAGATGAAAAGGGAACTTTGAAATAGATGAAAAGGGAACTTGGAAAGCCATCGAACACGACAAATATGAAAATATTGCAGGCGGCTCGGTTTGATTGAGCCTGTTCATGGACAGTAATGGAAATGCAAATTACTGCCCACGCCGCCTAGCCCCAGGTTGAGCGCAACTCAATATTTACACCAATAAACAGTACATTTTTGTCCATCCCAAACGATGGTGTGCATATAGCGATGAACATGGAACCTTCAATGCGGTATTTTCAGATTAATACCATTCCATGTTCAGCGGCGTATGGTCCCCAGATAAAAGAATGGGTTTGATCTAAACGAGAAAACAATGGGCGGAACTAAACAGAATAGAATTTTGACAGAGGATATTAGAATATAAATCCTGCACATCACAGACAACGCCAAAGGCAAAATTAAAAACGCAGGAAGTATATCCTTGGGGGAGATTGAACAATATCCGAATCAATATTGGCTGGAAAATTGAAACCACTCATCTTAAAACTGGCCGAAATATTAAAACAAGGTAATTTTAGAAGTACTTTTAACAAAGTACACAAGTATCGTGCTCAACGACCTATAAAGGACGTAATTGATAACATCACTGATTGAACGTACGGGGAGACTTTTTACAGCCGCCACACGGTACAAACAACGCTGCTGTGATATTGAAATAGATGAAAAGGGAACTTTAAAAGCCATCGAACACGACAAATATGAAAATATTGCAGGCTCGGTTCGACTGAGCCTGTTCATAGACAGTAATGGAAATGCAAATTACTGCCCACCCCGCCTAGCCCCGGGTTGAGCGCAATTCAATATTTACACCAATAAACAGTACATTTTTGTCCATCTCAAACGATGGTGTGCATATGCCTGTTGACATGGAACCTTCAATTCGATTTTTCAGATTAATATCATAATTCCATGTTCAGCGGTGCATGGTCCCTAGATAAAAGAATAGGTTTACCCTAAACAAGAAAACAATGGGCGCAACTAAACAGAATAGAATTTTGACAGGGGATCTTAGAATATAAATCCTGCATATCATAGACAACGCCAAAGTGGTGATTGAACAATTTCCAAATCTATATTGGTTGGGAAAATGAAACCACCCATCTCGAAACTGCCCGAAATATTAAAACAAAAGTATTTTTTGAAGTCCTGTTAACATAGTTCATAAGTGCCGTGCTCAACGACATTCAAGGGACGTAATTGATAACAGCACGGACTGAATGTAGGAGGAGACTTTTTACAGCCGTCACACGGCACAACCAACGCTACTGTGATATTGAAATAGAGGGTTAAATTAGATTTTAAAAAGTAATTATTAAATTTTTTCTCTTCAAGTTTACTAGACATATTTGTACAACGGAATAACACTTTTTCTAAACATTAAGTTATTCTGCGAACATAGTTTCGAACAACCGGTCCTATAGGGAAGAATTTCTCGCGAGACGGCTCATAATTGTATAAAGCTATCTGTTTCTACTTTTTTGATCCACGATATCCCTTGCATTTTTGTTATCCAATCTTTATCAAAACCCTATCATCAAAAGAGGAGAGTGTATGGTGACATAATATGAGTATGACAAAGCAACAAAAATATAAACTTAACAAAATAAGGAACTTTACATTGGGCACTGATGGTTATAACGTCATATTGGAACAATATAGTGTACGTATGTAACTTTTATATGAAACTTTGAAGCATTATCTGTGAGTTTGTAACAGCGTTGATAACGTGTTTCTTAAAAAATGAATGTCATATTTGAGCTCAAAATTCATAGGGGTCGCACAAAAAATGAAGAAATAAATAAATGACTTTTTGAGTATCAGTCTGAATGTCAATGTGCATTAGGTTGTGTTTATAACTTGAGTGACCACCGTTGGCCCTTATGATGGTTGCTATTCTTCTCCTCATGGAATTTTAAGACGGGAAGTGACGTCATTGTGTATGTTCTGCCATTCAACAAGGGGGCAAGTCTCAGGTCAGTGGTATTGTTGATTTGATGATTATTGGGTACTCGACGCCCAAACTTGTGCTCCTTGGGGTTTGAGTCGGGCGAAATCGCAAGCCACGGTAAGACCTTGACGTCGTTCTGATCCAAAAGAATTTGTCCTGTAACTGTAAGGTCGATGCGCACAAATTGGTGCTCTATCTTGTCTAAGACGATTATGCATCGTCTCAGCCAAGATCCCCAGCCGTTGTGTAGTTACCGTTGCTGGGGTAAAGCGATTACGTAAATGTGTTAACGTAATGAAACGGTTTTCTTTACATGATGTCGCTCGGTGCCCATATGATCTCGGCCTATCCGTAACCGACCCAACAGTTGCACACCGAGTTTTCTGGTTGCGAATATTTTGCCAAGAGCTCTTAAAATGAAGAGCAATGTCACTTACAGACGTGCCAGATCTAATCATACTGAGCATACCTAATTTCTGTCGATATAGGTCAACACAATGTAGTGATCAAAAGCGGAAGTGAAAAGCGTTCTTGCACGTGCACGGTGCAATTGCACAAAATCTTGTGTCGGTGTTCTCGCTATACTCAGGCAATAAGTACATACCGATAACGTTCACCTAAAGTCACCGTTATCCCTCTAAAATAAGTAATAAAGTATGTAAAGTTTCGTTTTTTGTTAAGTATAGATTCAGGGATTTTTAAATATGTGATAAACATGTGATATGAATCAGTAACTTAACTGTTAGGGTTTCATGTTTCTATAAGTATGCGCCTAAAATAATTGAAAATAGTGTTGTTGTTTTTTTTTACAAAGGTATTCACCTTGTTCAACTTCAATTGCTAAGGCATGATTGTTTATGAATTGTAATAGTACAATTCTACAATTATGAAAAGAGATTGCATCTCTGAATTATAACAATCTTGTGTTTATTACTATGTATAAAATATATTGTCAAACATGCTCTCTTTTTCTCTCTACTTTTTTTTGCTCCGTGGGGAAACTAAGTGGAGATTCCTGATATGCATATTTCACTTATATATATAAGCAAAAAAGTAGAGGAAAAGAGAGCATGTTTATAGGAAGATCAATTTCAAATAAGACACCACAAACAATTAACAAAAAAGAACTCCATCGGTGTTAGCGCCTTGGAACGGTCTGTAACAAATAATTTGCAACTGGAGGTTATGATAGATACATTGAAAATTGCCTCAGTGAATGTGCAAGGTTTGAGAGACAAACAAAAACGTAAAGATGTCCTTGATTATCTTAGAAAAAAGCCAATATATATTTTCTGCAGGATACACATTTTACGAATAAAGAAATAAGTTATATACGTACCCAGTGGGATTATGAATGCTATTTTAATAATTTTAATAGTCAATCAAGGAGCTTAGCTATTTTTATAAACAGTAATTTTGATTTTAAGCATAAAAGTATTGAAAGAGATGATACTGGAAATTTAATTATTCTTCACTGTAAAGTCAATGGTAAAGATCTTTCACTCTTTAATATTTACGGACCGAATCAAGATGATCCAAGTTTTTTATAATAATTTGAAAAATGAATTGGCCATTATTGAAAATGAGTGTATATTTGCCGGAGACTTTAACTTGGTGATTGATCCTAATAAAGATTATTTTAATTACCTTCATATAAATAATCCGGAAGCAAGAGAAACAGTTTTACAAATGATGAAATAGTTTGACTTGATAGATTGTTGGAGGGAAATGCATATAGAGCAAAAGCAATATACTTGGTTTCGAAAGAATCCAACACAAAAAGCTAGACTTGACTTCTTTTTGATAACAGGAACACTTTTTACAGATATTGATAATGTACCAGGTTATAGAACAGACCACTCTCTAATTATTTTAAGTTTACAACTCGGTAGATTACAAAAAGGTAGCTCTTACTGGAAATTTAACAATTCTCTACTTAATTATTTTGGTCGATTAAAAATTCAAATGACGTTTTGAAAAAGCTTAAATCAAATAATTTCGGGCGTTCTGTTTGTCTACTTATGATTTCTCAACTTTATACACTTCGCTCCCTCATAATTTAATAAGAGACAAGATAGCCAGTCTCATTGAAAAAAACGTTTGCTAGAGAAAATAAAACGTTCATCGCTTGTAATGAACATAGGGCATTTTTACAGATGGTTCTTATGATAATTATATTTTATGGACTTGTCAAGACCTAATAGAGTCGCTAACTTTCTTACTGGATAATATTTATGTTAGATTCGGTACCTATATTTATAAACAAGTAATAGGCATCCCAATGGGTACTAATTGTGCACCCCTTGTTGCTGATCTGTTTTATACTGTTATGAAAGAGACTTTATGTTATCTCTTTCTACTGAATATCAAGATGATATTATTACAGCTTTTAACAACACCTCGAGGTACCTTGATGATTTATTAAATATAGATAATAACCTTTTTCCATTACTGGTAAATAAGATTTATCCTAAAGAACTGCAACTTAATAAGCGAACACTTCAGAAAAGCAAGCAAACTTTCTCGATCTAAATCTGTCCATTGAAAATGGTTACGTCACTACTAAAATATATGATAAAAGAGATGATTTTAATTTTAATATATTTAATTTACCGTTTTTAGAGGGCGATATCTTACGGGGTTTATATCTCACAGCTTGTTCGCTTTTCAAGAGCTTGCAACGATGTGAATGATTTCAATGAACGTAATCTTTGCATTACAGAAAAAAACTTGTAAAACAAGGTTATCGGTATCACAAATTAAGAAAAACCTTTTGCAAGTTTTATCGCCGATACCCAGATCTAATTCATAAATACAGGTGCAGTTTAAAATCACTATTGCAACAAGGTATTTCACAGCCAGTTATTTTATAGAGATTTAATTTATAAACTTAAGAAGATAAAAGGGAATGTTAATTTCTCTCGGTTATTCGTAAAAACCATCTGCAAATTTAAAAAGAAAGGTTACCAACTTGATATTTTACAGCGCTCTTCATGCCTGGTGATTAACCCTTCTACAGTTGATCATTATGCTTACCTCTTTGGTTGCACGACGGTGGCAGGGGTTTAAGAGTTTATGAAGGTTTATGGGCAAATCTTTTCTTGAAAGAACCTAGAAGCTAGATTTGTTTCTTTTATCCCTGTCATCGTGTTCTTGCTGATTTTACTCCAGGAGCTCTCGTCTCGGTAAAACCATTGAGTACCCACCTGTTGGCTTTGCAATGCTATAAGCTTCTTATGTTTTATATGTTTGTGTGCTTTTGCATGCAACATTGTTGAGCCGATAAGTGGGTTGGAGTTGCTTCACCAAGACAACTTGTACTTGTTTTGTGATATGAGGACCTGTTGGGGCAAGTGTGAGGTTGGTGCACCCTAGAATCTGGTTTAAACCCCCAGTGGCGATTCGATTTGCCACTGACCGTTCCAAGGCTGTAACCCATCGGGTTCTCATTTTTGTTTATTGTTAGTGTTGTCTTTTTAAACTGATCATTTCATTAACCATGCTTTCTCCCTCTCTCTTCTTCTTGACTGTGTGGGGAGGCTGTTTTTTTCTGAATGTGGCGATTCCTGATTTGCATATCTCACCTTTTTTTAAGACATAACATATGTTAATCAAATAAAATAATTAATTAAAGAATTGAAACAAGTTTTATCTTTCCAAAATGCTAGTCGGTCATTAGCAGATAAATTATCAGAATAAGTATGTATTCGTGCTTGCATTTACTGTTTGACCAATGGAAGTCAAGGCTATGTCCAGTTTTTTGTGAATTAAGTTGCCCATTGCTGTTACTCTAAAGCATGCAAACAAAAGTTGAACTGCTAATGTTAGATTTTTTGAAATATGAAAAAGACGTGTAAAATGTTTCTAGTAGACGTAATTTAATACTGTTAAATCATTTTATTTCGCGCGGGTTAAATTTTCGCGTAATTCGCGCTACGACAAGATCGCGATATTCAACCCAAGCGAAATTAAACTCTTAAACAGTGTTTGTTATAGGAAAACACAGTTGCGCTTATTCATATCGCCGCGAAGTTGTTATTTACTTATTTTGCGCGAAAATTTGTCCCCTCGAAATTAAATGATACTACAGTATTTTATTAATGTATTTTATGTAGAAATAATGACGTTGTTTAAGCACCAGCGAGTTGGAATTAAATATGTTATATTAACACGAATGCTCACAGACGTACCATAGAACTTTCCACAGTCGTTGCTTATTTGTACAGTGAGCAGTATTCGTTACCAACATTCATAAAGTGTAGGTTTAGTTGAGTCTGCAGATCTGGCCAAACTTGAAGTTGATGAGCGTTAGAAGAAGTAAACAATAAATTAGGATGTTGATGCATTTATTATTTTCACTGAAGCTTTATGCTGCTCATATTTTTGTTTGTGTTAGAACGGTTTTCTCTTAAACTATTACAGAAACTCGAGAAGCACTATTTGTATTTAAATTAATCTATGAAATTCTCGTTATGCCACTGTTCTGAAAAATTTTCACAATTATTTCTTTACTTTAAAGGATGGTTTTGCATTGCTTGCAGTATATTCTAGTAGATCGCCCTTACATAGTAATGATAGTGCATGTGTTGTCTACCTTACTGTACCGAAACCAGATCCGTTATATTGCATGTGTATGTGGTAGCAGGCATCGAGGTCAGGAGTATCCTCGGAAATCTTTTAAAAGTTAAACTCAATTTGAATTGCAACTGCGGCGAGTCCAATCGTTCACTATTATTTTGACGAATTGGCACTAAACATTGAAAACCAGAATATACTTATTTCAGGTATGAGTTGCTTTGGTATATTGTTCACGAATTTCGGAGTTCTCTTGCAAACGGGTTTTCTTTTGTTTTAGTATGTGCTTGATAATTAGAACATGAATTAGACTTAATTGATCTTGCAAACATTAGTACATCCTTAGCTAAATACATTTCTTCACTAAAATCTAGGAGACAATAAGTATTCCCCTAAAATTCATTTTTGAAATTTTAGCCGGTTTTCGCCTTTTGCAATGTTTGCGACCCCTTAAAATAGATGAACAGGTAACTTTGAAAACCACCAAACACGATAAATTTGAAATTATTGCAGGCTCGGTTTGACTGAGACTGTTTAAGACTTTTTAGCAAAAACATAAAATACCACATCGTAATCAGTGCTCCAGCTTGGATTTCAAAAGGACAGGGAAATAGATAGATCTCAAAAACCAGGGCAGTCTTTGCGCAACAAGCTCAAAATTAGGCACTGTTATGCAAATCTTAAAGTCTGAAATAGCATTGTTTATAAATGTCCCTCTGAATGAGTAATTGCAAATAAAAGATAAAATGTAATGCAATGAAGACATGAAAAGTCATCCAACCAACTAGTTTGAAACGCTCGCAGCTCGAGTTTTAAAATTCAAAATTCTGAGGTTGATTAGCTGATCACAACTAGTTATGGATTGAAATGATTTTTCAACATTTTTGACTTACGAAGTACTTGTTAATATATGTCACCAAAAACTAAGGTAACATGTCGCCTTTTATCATATTAATTGATATAAGACAAAAACAAAAACAAACTCATTATTGATACTACCCTGGCACTCGGAACGTGTAATCATAAAGTGCAATTAACCTCCTGTGGCCATCCTATTCGTTAATCTATGACGTTCGTAGCTAATTATACGTATCAATGACTGTCTTTTAGCGTACCGCTGCGCCATTGACTACGCTTATGATTTTAGATAAATAAATTGTCCATGCTGATCCCCTAAGTTAAATAATTGTCATCTGACGTTCGCTAAACCTCCGGTTATATTGGATATCGCAAACAAATTGCAAAGTCCCTGACCTCCCTAAGTTTACTTTAAACAATGGTTATCTCACATTCGCTAAACTTCCGTTAACTTCTAAGAACATTCACAACATTTGCACTGGAAAACACACAAAAGCATGATCTCTCTTTAAAAGTCAATACTTTTACAATTAAACAAAGTTCTGAGCATTTGCTTCGTACTAAATGCTTATTTAAAACCTCTTGTCATAT
Source organism: Corbicula japonica (assembly GCA_038501625.1). Lineage (NCBI taxonomy): Eukaryota > Metazoa > Mollusca > Bivalvia > Venerida > Cyrenidae > Corbicula > Corbicula japonica. The sequence goes on along the minus strand of JAZAYU010001088.1, from coordinate 31,771 downwards.
GCTGTAAGCTTCCACTATTTCACGACCATATGTTTGGTGATTTATACCACAAGTTAGAAAATTTTTTAATGTGAACGCATGGGTAGAAGTTTTCATCAATTTTCAAAGTGAACGCAGTGACAGGAGTTTTTTGAGACCCGCATTATTTCATATAAAAAGGTATACACCTATATTGACATCATTAAAACAAACAAAAAAACAACAACAAGAAAATGGGCAAGAACCTGTATTATATTACATGTTGAAGTTCTAAATAAATAGCAATACCAACATTCAAACGAAATTGTTGACGACCAGAATAGTAATTGTAATCCGTTCGAGTCCCTGTCAGGCTGATGTTGCAAAATTGTAAGATTTATCACCAGCTTAAATGCATTACTTAAAAAACCCCGGAAATATATATAAGTAAACTTATTTTGTATGACATCAAATAAAATTTAAGCGCTTTTATTTCAAAACGACTTAAAGTTTTAACTTAATTGCCATTTTTTTTGTTTTGGTTAAAGGTTATGCTAATGACCGACTAGCTTTTTGTAAACTTTCGTTTACAGACAGTATTTCCCGCCAAAGTCGGATATTCGTGAGTCTCTAAGAAAATCATAAACGGTTTCTTGCTTTTGACGAACAAAATCAAGATAACTTAACGAATCTATTTCATATATGGCATCATCCTGAACAGTTGTTTGATTCAAATAAAGGATCGGTTCAACTTAAGTGCAACTCAAAATTTTGCTTTAAAGATTTGGATCACGTGACATTCTTAATAAATACGCATAACATTATTTCTATACGCTGTAGAAAATACAACATACGTATGTTTACATAATTTAACATGTCATTATAGATCAGCTAAATTTCTGATTTGCCGTAACTACAATGTTCAAATATTGTTTCATCAACATTTAAAAGACTTTTCTTGCAAGTAGGGGGAACGAAATAGCATTCGCAAGCTTTAGACGGGCGGTTTTGTCTAAAGTGACAACGTCCGGTGCCGCTGTTGACCGCGCCTAGCCCTGCAATTCCTGCGACGCAACCAATTGAGCTAACCGGGACAACCCCAAAAAAGATTGATCGAATAGCCCTGATATACGGAACAATCACTGCATGACATCGGTAACGGGTTATTTTTCTGATAACAGTACTGACTATATGTACGGGGAGACTTTTTACGGCCGCCAAATAGCGCTACTGTGAATAAAACATTGAACCGTTACCAAGAAGTAGAGGATTGTAACCTTAACAACCTTTTTGAAAGTTGCAATATCAGAAAGCTTACTAATGAAGAAAAACAGTCGTTAGAATGAAAACTTACCTGTGATGAAATTTTAACTAGTTTGAAAAAAAATATCTAATAGCTCTAGTGGTAGTGATTTCACTGCTGCATTTTTTAAATTCCTCTGGATTGACATTGGTGCATTCTTGCTTAGATCAATCAATTATGCTTTTGATTTAGGAGAATTGTCTGTCTCTCAAAAACAAGGTGTCATTACTTGCATCCCAAAAAGAGACAAAGATAAATTGTTTCTAAAAAACTGCCTTCCTATTTCATTACTTAACGTTTCATATAAGATTGCATCTGCAAGCATATTTCAGGAATCACAATTAATAGTGTTGAATACTTAATTTCTCAATATGCTGATGATACTACACTTTTATTGGATGGTTCAGAAAAATCACTAGTTATTGCCATTAAGGTTTTAAAATTTTATGCTGAATATTCGGTTTAAAAGTAAATGTTGACAAAACTACTGCATTTTGGATAGATCTTTAAAGGGTCAGGAAAATGATATATGTCACCAACTTGGTATTCAGTGGGAAAAAAAAGAGTTCAAATTACTTGGTATTACATTCTCAATCAATTTAAGCAGAATAGTTGACCTAAACGTCACTGAAAAATTAGAACAAATAAAAAAACCTTCTGTCTATGTGGTCACAAAGAATATTAACTCCAATAGAAAAATTGTGGTTATCAAATCAATTGTTCTTGCACAAATAATTAATATTTTTATTACACTACCAAACCCACCAATAGAAACTATAAAAGCATTACAAACATTATTTTTTAAATTTCTTTGGAGTGGTTCCCCTGATAAAGTAAAAAGGTCAGTTGTTACACAAGATATTACTTATGGTGGATTGAGAATGATTGATTTAGAGAAATGTATTCACTTGTTAAAACATGGTTAAGAAGATATATAAAAGGTAATTCAAAATATTTTCATTTAGTATCACAAATTTGCCACTTTATATCCGATTTTCAAAACTTTGGAAGTGAATTTATTGTAACAAACATTACAACAATAGATAATGGCTTTTTGAAGGACGTCCGGAATGGACTAGTAGCTTTCTCAAAAGCTAGGGTACCAAATTCATAGGATGAATTTTTGTCACTGCCCATTTGGCACATCAGTATCTTTAAAGTTGGTGGGAAACCCTTTTGCTATAAAAATATAATGATACAGGTGTATTCTTTATTAATGGCATTTTTAATAATACTGGAAGTATACATACATTCCATGCCTTTCAGGAAATATTTCAGGTACAAACCAACTTCTTAAACCAGGCATTGAGGCGCACCAACCTCACACTTGCCCGAACAATTCTCATATGAACAAATAAGCACAAACAAAAAGGCAAATTACACTTATTCAGGGCAACCTTGAATATAATTGTTTTAAGAAGCTTAAGTTCATGTGAAAGATTTGGCAAGTCAAAATAAGTGATTTTTGTACCTGTGTGAAGTAGTGCACTTGTGGAACAAAACAATCCACATTATTTAAAGTAAACACAAAAATCCCAAATAAGCACATTTTATCGACTCGTTTATCAAACGGTTGACAGATAGAGATAAAACATCCAGGAGACACACTTGAGAAGAGATAAAAAAAAACTTGTCCAGCAAACCGACAAGACTTTAGTGCTGTGTGTCTTAATGTCAATAGGTTTGCAAATATTGCGACTGCGGAGTAGCAATAGTTGTGCAAAGCTATTTGTATAAGTAACGCATTCAACAACTTGTCAACCTTTAATAATATCATTTTATATCCATTGCATTAAAAAGTTGTTTATGCCGTATTCACTTGATTTATAGGACTTCATAACTGTTCAAAGAATGGTTAACCAAATCGGACCTGAAGGAATTCTGTTTTAAACTATATTTAGACACGAGACTTTATCAAAGAAATATTGGTTTTAACTGTCAACATCACAACCACGACATTTTTTGCAGATAATTATTGTTCTTCAAATTAGAAGCCATCTTCTTTCGCCGATTCAGAGTCACAGGTAAAACAGGTTGTTAACAGACAGATTAAATTTACTACTCAAGTTTATATTTAAAGTGTTATAAAATACTATAAAAACATATTGTTTAACTTAAAAAAGTGTTCGCGTGAAAGCAGGCGTGTGTAGATTGTTATCGCATTTTCCGTGCTTTGTAGGCGAAGGTACAAATAAAGGCAAAATCAACTGAAGAACTTGCACTGTCTTTAATAGCCCTCTCAGTTTATGTGCATCTATGTTGTAGTATGTAGGTGGTAAAATTGCATGTTAACGGTCAATATGACCATCTTGTTACAACACGTATTCGTTTATAGATAAGTGAGAGTGACTACTATGGCAAGTCGGCATTGGACGCGATACAAGTAGGACGGACCACATGTAAGACGCAATATGATTGGGTGACATCAACATATTTTGTTGTGGCGAACTCTTCAGATGAGAGCATTTGTTCATACATCAACAAAGGGCCATAACTCTGGTGAAAATGTTTGCAATACAATGTCCTTTACGACAATCTACACATCATGTCTAATCATATGTGCAAGTTTGAAAGAAATCGGCCAAATAGAAAATGCGGAGTTGATGCCTCACAATTTTATAAGGAAAATTAACAAAGGGCCATAACTCTGATAAAAATGGCCGAAGGAAAAAAAATTACGAGCATCTACATATCCTGCTTGATCATCTATGCAAGTTTGAAAGAAATGCAAGTTAATGAGAAGTTGATGCCACAAGATTTAATTACTGAAATTAACGAAGCGCCATAACTAATAAAAATAGTCGCAAGGAAAAAATTCTATCGTTAGGATCAACAACACATGCTGCTTGATCATCTATGCAAGTTTGAAGAAATCCTTCTGATAGTTAATGAGTCGATGCCACAAGACGTAATTACTGATATTAACAAGTTGATGCCACAAGATTTGGAGGCTTTCGGACGGACGTACAGACGTACGGACGGACGAGTGCAACTCGTGAGCACTATCTTTGTAATCGGGTTTTTTTTCTCCATTTCGTGATATTTTCGCATTTTTTTAAATTTTTATCTTTGTTTATTGTTGTCGCATTTTTTATTGTTCGTAAAACTCTATGCTTGTTAACGTGGGTAATATATGATTCGATTTGGGTGCAGGACTGTGCATGCGCAGCGGCAATATTGGATATGACTCATATCTGGCAGTCATTTTTAGTGATACGCATCAGCCATATGAACGTAGTGCGCATGTGCGGTAGCCATATTGGTCTCTATATTTAGAATGAAATCTCTGTGTTATTTTATGACATTATCCGTCTTTTTAGAATATCATCATGGGTACTAATTGTGCACCCCTTGTTGCTGATCTGATTTTATACTGTTATGAAAGAGACTTTATGTTATTTCTTTCTACCGAACATCAAGATGATATAATTTCAGCTTTTAACAACACTTCGAAGTACATCGATGATTTATTAAATATAGATAATAACCATTTTCCATCGCTGATTAATAAGATTTATCATAAATAACTACAGCTTAATAAAGCGAACACTTCAGAAAAGCAAGCACACTTTCTTGATATAAATCTGTCCATTGCAAAAAGTTACGTCACTACTAAAATATATGATAAAAGAGATGATTTTAATTTTAATATAGTGAATTTTCCGTTTTTAGACGGCGATGTTCCTCGCACAACATCTTACGGGTTTATATCTCACAGCTTGTTTGCTTTCAAGAGCTTGCAACGATGTGAATGATTTCAATGAACGTAGTCTTTGCATTTCAGAAAACTACTTATAAAACAAGGTTATAGGTATCACAAATTCAGGAAAACCTTTTGCAAGTTTAACGCCGATACCAAGATCTAATTCATAAATACAGGTGTTTAAAATCACTATTGCAGAGATTTAATTTATAAACTTAAGAAGATAAAAGACAATGTTAATTTCTCCAGGTTTTTCGTAAAAACCATCTGTAAATTTAAAAAGAAAGTTTACCAACATGATATTCTACAGCGCTCTGCAGGCCTTGTGATTAACCCATCTACAGTTGATATTATGCTTTCCTCTTTGGTTGCACGACGGTGGCAGGGGTTTAAGAGTTTATGAAGGTTTATGGGGAAATGTTTTCTTAAAAGAACCTAGAAGCTCGATTAGTTTCTTTTATCTCTGCCATCGTGTTCTTGCTGATTTTACTCCAGGAGCTCTGGTCTCGGTAACATCATTGAGTACCCGCCCCTTGGCTTTGCAATGCTATTAGCTTCTTATGTTTTATATGTTTGTGTGCTTTTGCATGCAACATTGTTGAGTCGATGGGTGGGTTGGAGCTATTTCACCAAGACAACATGTACTTGTTTTGTGATACGAGAACCTTGTGGGGCAAGTGTGAGGTTGGTGCACCCTAGAACCTTGTTTAAACCCCCTTTGCCAAATTGTTTTGCCACTGACCGTTCCAAGGCGGTAACCCCTCGGGTTCTCACTTTTGTTAATTGTTTGTGGCGTCCATATTGAAACTGATTATTGTAATACCATACTCTCTTTTCCTCTCTACTTTTTGGCTGTGTGGGGAGGCTGTGTCTGCTGGAGTAGGCCCCTGATATGCATATTTCACTTTTTTTCATATTGAATATCATATTTGTTAGACAAAAATACCTTAGATATTATTGTCAGTAACTCATTACCCATTACATATGAAGGCATACAATTTGATGTTTATAGTTCTTCGTTTTTGTGTTTGGTCGCAAACAGAATTTAAGAAATTATTTAGGTCTACCTACTCACTGTTTGCTAAGTAACAAGAATATATATATGATCCGATCTTTTTCTGTATGGCAGTTGTTAGTTTTATTTCTTTTTATGCACCTGATTTTCGCCTTTAAAACAATAAAAAAAGTTGTTTTTTCACTTGAAATGGGTTTTCTGGGTTCGTTAAGAATTTGAAGTGGATGATGTTAAAGGTAGGTATGTTGATAATTGTGCAAAAATAGTTTGACAAACAAAATCAAATATCGATGTCTGCCTCTGATAAATCCCTCTTAACATTCGGATTTGCAATAATTCTGTTATAAACGTTTAGTCTTTCAATGAAAAAAAAAACGACTGGATACCATACAAATGTGGGATGTCGTACACATGTTTGCAGCGTTAAATAAATGGTTGAAATCTCGAAGTTCATTTTGAACTATCGACAATGATGTATTTTTCAAATCGCTGGGGCTGTAATGTTCATACAAGCCTTTTATAGACACTAACCTATACATCATGATTTCATAATGATGTATGATTAGCCTGGTGCTTGGCAAACTTTGAGTTGTATATTTTTCTTTACTGATCAAACTTTTCTTAACATGTGTAATATAGACATAAATGTATAACATTGATTTGTGCAAAGTTCTATTGAACTACATTTTTTCCGTTGGAAAGATTTTGATAATTTTCTTTTATATCAATTACAGTGCAATGAAAACTGTCATAGCACCTTAATGCAATGTAATGCAACTGTTATCATTGAAAGGCTGAACCAGACTACGATTTATTTGCTCCCCCGCTCCCACCCCATTTCAACTCGTAAGCTTGCATACTTAACAGTTACAGAGAGGTTTAAGATTAATGCAGTTGATGTTTTAGAGAAAATTAAAGCTTGTGAATAACTCAGGCTACATTTTCAGTGAAAGGACTGTATTCTTTGCTTATGCAAAACGCTTTTTAGTGACAATGCGTGCGCTGAGATGATAGTTCGATAGTTTAAAAACTATTTGATTCTCTTTGTCTCAGGTTGTTCCAATTTGATACAGGGATTAAGTATCACAGCTGTATTGTGTTTAAACACAAAGATGAATACGATGTGATTGTGATGATAACGATTGTGTTACATTTCCAGTAGTCTAAGAGCGTTTTTGTCGTTCTTTGTCGAATGCATTGTTAGCGCATTGTGAGAGGCAGTACTTGTTGTAACAAGTAAGACGATGGTTCTGAACATTACACTTAGAAGCTATGCTTCTTAATATCATTTTTGTTAAGTGATGGACACATATGTAACCAACTTAATTAGTTCGGTTGTAATTTAAAGAACCATCATTTTAGAGTTCGTTTACTGCTGTTTCGAAAAAAAACAACAAGTTGTCTATTCTACCATTCATATTCTGGTGTTTGTTGTAACAGTTATAGTTTTCACAAAAAAAACTTATTTTGAGGTAAATAATAAATATTTGCAATTCAATGAAAGAATAGAAGTCATATTATCGAATAGCAAGACCCATTTTTCCGACCCTTGCATAGACCCGTACGAAATTATCAATAAGATAAGAAAGTATCGAGTAAACACGGCGGGCTACAATTCGTTGCGCTCAACCCGAGACTAGGCGGCGTGGACAGTAATTTGCATTTCCATTGCTGTCTATGAACAGGCTCAATCAAACCGAGCCTGCAATATTTTCATATTTGTCGTGCTCGCTGGCTTTTAAAGTTTCCTTTTCATCTATTTCAATATCACAGTAGCGTTGTTTGTGTCGTGTGGCGGCTGTAACAGGTCTCCCCATACATTCAATCAATGCTGTTATCAATTATGTCTTTTGAAGGTCGTTGATTACGATATTTATGTTCTTTGTTAATTGTACTTTAAAATTACCTTCTTTTTTTGTTTAAATATTTCGGCCAGTTTTAAGATGGGTGATTTCTATTTCCCAGCCAATATAGATTTGGATATAATTGCCCAATCATCCCCAAGGATATACTTCCTGCTTTTTAAATTTGGCCTTTGGCGTTGTCTGTGATATGCAGGATTTTTATTGTAAGACCCCTGTCATAATTCTATTCTGTATAGTTTCGCCCATGGTTTTCTCTTTTAGGGCAAACTCATTCTTTTATCCGGGGACCATACGCAACTGAACTTGGAATGGTATTAATCTGAAAATACCGCATTGAAGGTTCCATGTATACCGTCATATGCACACCATCGTTTGGGATGGTCAAAATTGTACTATTTATTGGTGTGGATATTGAGTTGCGCTCAACGCGGGGCTAGGCGGCGTGGACAGTAATTTGCATTTCCATTGCTGTCCATGAACAGGCTCAATCAAACTGAGCCTGCAATATTTCCATATTGTCGTGTTCGATGGCTTTCAAAGTTCCCTTTTCATCTATTACATGCATTGGCGGATTTGGAAAGGGGAACGCGGGAAAAATTGGATGGGCTTTTATGCAGAAATGGAAACGGTTAAAACACTTATCAATATATAGTTTTCAAATAAATCACTTTGAATACTAATTAATGCCGGAGGACTCATTGGTTTCATTTTGTTCTGGGAGAATATGTTTTTTGCCCCCTGTTCAATGAAAAAAGAATCCACAGTTAATTGTCCGGCGTATTTATTTACCCCTCCTAAAATAATTTAAGAACAATGACAAGAATATGAAAGTATTATATCATGGTTAATATACGCAAGTAAATCCTTAAGTATTTTTATCACACCACTTTAAGATTGAATTTATGGCTATGATATTGTTTCTAAAGTAGATATGAGTTTTAAAAGCTTTCAAAGTTTCTAGTTTAGTGCACATGTATACTTAACATTTCAAGTACACTAATAAACAGTAAGTAAATATGTACATAGTCATGATTTACACGAGACCTGCCTACATTACAACAATATATATATATCATAATAAAGTATACTTCAGTTGACACTAAACTGATACACTGGAGTTCATGATGTGCATTTCAAAATGAGCCTATATAACAACAAAATGATTATAATTCATGCAAACTGGAAATAATTGTTTTTAAACAACAGTTCGCATAAATAAAAAAATACATGTTAACTGCATCTTTGGTAGTTACTTAAAATCATATTATTTGAAAATACAGACAACTAATTATTACACATGAAACTGCCCCTACTTGAGAACGTGCCAGGGCTCAGCTATTCAATTAACAGAGACAACACCTAAAAAGGTTGATCGGATAACCCTGACCATACGCAATCATCACCGCATGAGATGCTTTACCGAATACTGCTAACAGTACTGATTATATGTACGGTGAGACTGTTTACGGTCGCCACGCTGCACAAATAGTGCTAAATTCCGAAAGATATTGCCCCGACTTTGAACCCTTACTGTTTCATCGCCTAGCCATGCAGTTTCACCTTTTTAAGTTCATAACTTCATCGCGAGTTTATCTCCGTGTGAATAAACCAGTTCGAATTACGCTTCTTATTGAGCTAGAAGTGAAATTCCCAAAACGTTGATAGGATAAGCCTGGTAAAGTAAACGTATTCATTAATGCATGACACCGAATATTTACTGATATCAGTACAGTACTATGAACGTTTAAGGTTACAAACGAAACGCACGATACGCGATATACGGACGCACGATACACGATTGACGGACGCACGATACCCGATAGACGGACGCACTATACACGGTAAACGAACGATACACAATATTGCCGATTCATATAATTTGTGGACGTATTTCTAAAAATTTGAAAATGTTTTCAAAATATAAAATGAATGGTTGAAATTAAATCACACAAATTTGAATAAGCAAGTAACTTAATCACGTTGCATGATAAAATTAAAAACATTTGATGCACGATACACGATATACGGACGCACGATGCACGTTAGACGGACGCACGTTACACGTTAGACGGACGCACGATACGCGATAGACGGACGCACGATAGACGCAAATTTTGTAACATTAAACGTTCACAGTACTGTACTCACTATGTACGGGAAAACTTTTTTAAGTCAGACAATTAACGAAATCGATCTCAGCATTCTAAATAATACATTTTTGAGATAAATGTATATATAGAACAAAAAAACAATTGACTTTTTTGATCCTACATCATTTAAGATTTTCAAATTGGATATTTTCCTAACCGCATTTACAAGTAAATATTAAAGGGGTAGCCAGATCTGTTGTGCGTTACGTTTTAAGTGTGCAATATGTGAGAAAATGAAATTCGTTTAACACTCTTAAGCGTAAGCAGTGTGTATAAAGTATTTATAAGTCGTTAGAATACACAGAGTTGGAAAACCCAACATAAAACAATACTAGGAACATCGAATGAACTCGGTTTATTTTGACCGTTGAAACGGATATGATCGATTTCTTTTAAAACAAGGTTATCGGTATCACAAATTAAGGAAAACTTTTTGCCAGTTTTATCTGAATGGAGATTTAATTTATACACTTAAAAATGAAAGACAATTTTAGTTTCTCCACTTTATTCGTAAACATCATCTGCAAATTCAAAAAGAAAGATTACCAACATGATATTCTACAGCGCGCCGCTTGCCTGGTGATTAACCCATCTACAGTGGATCATTGTGCTTACATGTCTGGTTGCACGACGGTGGCAGGGGTTTTAGCTTTTCTGAAGTTTTATGGGGAACTCTTGTAAAAGTACCTAGAAGCTTGATTTGTCTATTTTATCCCTAGCATCGTGTTCTTGCTGATTTGAATCCAGGTGCTCTGGTCTCGATAAGATAATTAAGTACCCACCCTTTTGTTTTACAATGCTATTAACGTTTGTGTGACTTTGCATGCAACATTGTTGAGCAGATGGTTAGGTTTGATTTATTTCACCAAGACACATGGCACTTGTTCATATGAAAACCTGTTCGGGCAAGTGTGAGATTGGTGCACCCTAGAACCTGGTTAAAAACCCTTAGTGACAAAATTGTTCTGCCATTGACTCTTCCAAGGCGGTAACCCCTTGGTTTCTCACTTTCAATAATTGTTTGTGAGGTCTATTTTGAAACTAATCATTGTATAACTACGCTCTCTTCTCCTTTCTACATTTTTGCTATGTGCTGGATGCACAATATAAATAATGAATATAAAATATGTAATATATGTCACTTATAAAAAAGAAACAGGTATCAAAAAGAAGTAAGCAGAACCTGAAATTGAGAAAACGATAAAAATCCAGAGAAAATCGAATAGGGATTTTTATTGCCTTTCCCTAGGAGATCAGCTTTCTCCGGAATTATTTGAAAATATATTTCTCACAAATTCAGCAAAATACTTCCAGGATCCGGCGCGACTTGGCCGTTTTCGCAAGGTAACGATTGGACACGGTGATCATACTCTTTTCTTTCCCGATCAATAGGCCTTACTGATAAGGATTCAAAAATAAATACGGACAGCGTGTAACGTCATATTACAGTCAATCAGAGGCTTTTAGGTTTGGTTAACAACAGTCGTTTATTTAGAATGTATCAAACTCGAAAGTGAGAATTATGGAGAAAGCCGATATTAATACCATCGATTTCACCAAGAAAACATGGAGAGAGGATCTTACATTTGTCGTTGAAGGGAAACGTCTCTATGCTGCTAAAAATGTGCTTGCCTTGGTATCACCAGTTTTCGAGACAATGTTCAGCTCGTCTTTCAAAGAAAAGAACCAAGAAGAAATTTCGTTGCCAGAGACAAAGTTTGAAGATTTTAATGAGTTTTTGAAGTGCATATACCAATCATTAAATAACATTAACAAAGATAATGTTTTCATGGTACTGCCACTGGCGGACGAGTATCAGGTGTCTTCGTTAAAGAAGAGGTGTGGAGAATATTTGGTGAAATATTTGAAAAGCAACATTTCGCAAATGACTAAACTCGAAATCTTAAGATGTTTCTCAATGGGTCATAATTACAACATTGAAGGAATCGGCGAATTATGCATAAAACGGATGTGTCTACATTCTGAATTAGAATTAGGAGAGGACGATGTAAAACATATGGACAAAGATACATTGGTCAAGTATCATAATGATATGTCTGCGCACCTTAGGGGTGTACACACGAAGTTGATAAAATTGCTGATGAAAAGCAATCTTCAGGAGACTGCGACTGCGACCGATATTGAAAATTCCATTGGAATCACGGTTGAGCATACTGTTGAAAATATATTAGATTTGTCCTTTCAAAAGCCACAGCTGAGTAAGGAAGTTTCAGTATGGAACGTTAAATTCCAGTTGATAACTAACATTACTAACATTCAAGAAAATAAAGATTCTCGAAGGGGACGTTTGGAAAATTATGTGGCTGTATTCCTCCGCTGTATCTTTCCAGAAGGAATGAATGGGTGGATGTGTAAGGTGGATGCCCGCATTTGGCTAACTGTAGGAAAAAATGAAAGATTAGTTAGAAGCTGTAAACTCAGGGACTGTTTTACATCAAAGCAGGCTGAACTGGGTGACACAACATTCATAAAATTGTCAGAACTATTTGCAGATCTCAATTTCCAGGACGATGAAAATGGAAAAACTGTGAAGATAGTTGCGTTTCTGCTTGTGGATGAACCAGTTCGAGAGATACTTTCAACAAGTTCTTAGGTTATGTTCCGTGTTTTCATTTCTTAATTTGGAATTTACAGCAATCAATGTTGTAAGAAATACATGCAGAGACTTATGTTGTTAATTAATCTGGCTAAAATTAAGCTCAACATTGAAAATACAACGACTGAAAAATATACTAAATTAGAAGGCTGCCCAAGAGAAAAAACAAGTGACCAAGAAGTCGGTGCCCAGCTTATAATATTGCAACTTTACACGTTTTTTTAATTCCTATCAATCCACGCAAATATTATATCTCTCCAATATTTATGTTTGTTGCATGAATAATCAGAAATTAAAATTAAATCATTGATCAAATAAATGTCATTTATGTTTTATTTTTATTTTATATATGTGCGATCCTTTGTCTAACAAATGCAAACAATATGAGATATTCGTCAAAGTGTGTTTATTACCTGGTCGAGTAAATAGATGGCATAAACAAAAAATGCTGACTGCTTTCTTCATATTAAATTTATAAACTAAAGACATTAAGGTGTAACGCGCATCAATTTTCACAGAGATCACATTTTTTATCCGACGGTCATCAAATTTGGTATGAATATTGATATTGATGATCTTTACTTAAATTATTAAAATCATAATCTTGAATTGCCCAGAGGCCCCTCCCTGGGGATTTTTTTCTTTTAAATTCTGTTTTTAACTTTTTATTTTCTACAGTTATCAACCAGATTTTGACACAAACTTTATACCATCTTAAAATTCAATATTTCCTGAACAATTCATTCACAGGTTGTTCAGTGATAAAATTTGGGACAAAAATTTTAGAAGCAGAGTAAATATTTCAAGTGTCGAAATTCCAATATTTATACCTGTCTTCAGCTTTATTTAGATGCATATTGTTGGAGTTGATTCAGGTCAGAGTTTATAGAGTTCACTGTTTACATCACATTGAGAAAACCACATGTGCATTTTGTCATCTTTTGCAGTAAAGCTTTGGAGAATTATTATATAGGGTAAATTTTCTACAAATACTGACTAAATAAACATTCATTCGTTATAGCACTTTGAAAATCAGGCTTTTCTCAAATGTTGTTCACTGTTTGATTAAAAGTAAAATAAAAACAAAATTGTAGCAGATTCTCAAAATGTTCAGACACTATACAAACCAGTCTGATCTGTATACAGTGTAAGTACATAAACTGGCAAGTTAATCGGAGGTCTCAGAACTCAAGTGTTTGATTGTGTTTTTTTCTGAGACAAGTCTTATTTTTAGGCAGTCAAAGGCTTGTTAATTGAGTCTGGTCTCGGTTATATTGTCTTTGATTTGTTGGTGGAATACCACCCAGTCCACCCCACCTTTATCTTACACGTGATAACATTTTACAGCGTTACGCCTTACTCTCAGCGTTCGGGAGGGCTTGTAGTAGAGAAACAGGGACATACATGGAAATGATCTCTTAAAAACGCCTATTAAAGAAAATTACTGTTGTTTCTGATTTCAAAGCGTTATGAATTTAAGCCTGTAAATTATCACTTAAAAACGCCTATTAAGAAAATTGCTGTAGTTTCTGATTTCTTGGCGTTATGAATGTACGAATAAACCGTTATGAAAGTTTTATTTTTAATAATTTTAGCTTCTTTTGAGGGTTGTCTTCTCTCATTAAAATCAGTTGACAAGGAGAACCTTTCTTCGTTAAACCATAAGCCTGTGAATAAACTTATGTCGGTCTTCAGTGATGAACGAGTTCTTCATATTTGATAGTGTTACATACAAAAGGTGCGGACGTTAATTTCATAACGTTGTAAAAATCGCAAACTACCGCAAGCGTCTTTAAAATTCTAGAAAAGCTGACAAGTCCACATACTGGCTTTTTTAAAGCAACTTGGCTGCACTATGACATATTTTATGTTAAAGAAAATGTACCCCGCGGTTTGGGGAATAAAACAAAAAGGTTAACGCTAGATTTGCGCTTCCAATCAGTTCAACTCGATCAAGCGATCGGGGACAGGTACGCCTCGGTCGGTAGGAGTGTTCAGGTGGTCTCTTAGTTGCTCGTCATCGCTTCATTCCCAAAAAATTCGGGCCTGTCAGAAGCATTCGAGCAGGGAGCGAGAATCCAAGCCTTTGCAAAGCGATCCGGTAGAGGATGAGTAAAATCAAGCTGGTCGAGTAGATATAGTCCGAGGATCGTGTCTAGGTGGAGATGGTCGACTAGAAATCGGAGCGCTTGTCGGACTGAAGTCTTGGTGTCGTGAAATGATTGTGCGTGTGTGTGGGGGGTGGGGGGAGGTCTTGTACGATCGAGTTTAAGTCGGGAAGAAGTTGCGCCACATCGAACTTCGGCGGTTAAGGGCTTACCACACTCCTCCCAATCACGTTTATCGATAAAAAGAACATTATCAAAATCTCAACAACGGAAACTTGCCGTTAAAAGAAACTTTTCACAAATGAAAGTTACTAATGTATCTTTATTTTGCATAATTATTATTAATATAATATGGTTAGACACTTTACAATAACAAAGAAAAAATGCGAGATCTAAAAATTTCCTCAACTTCTTTTTAAATAAACTCTGGGAGAATATGTATTTTGCCCCCTCTTCAATGAAAAAAGAATCCAAAGTTAATTGTATTTATTTACCCCTCCTGAAATGATTTAAGAACAATGACAATAATACGAAGTATTTTATCATGGTTAATGTACGCAAGTAAATCCTTAAGTATTTTTATCATACCACTTTAAGATTGAATTTAGCTATGATTGTTTCTAAAGTAGATATGAGTTTTAAAAGCTTTCAAAGTTTCTAGTTTTAGTCTTTTTTTGGCGCACAAGTGTTCTTAACATTTCAAGTACACTCATAAACAGTAACTAAGTATGTACGAGAAAAAGATATTGTCCCGATATTGAACCCTTACGGTGACATCTCCTAGCCATGCAGTTTCACCTTTTTAAGTTCATAACTTCATCGCGAGTTTATCTCCGTGTGAATAAACGAGTTCGAATTACGCTTCTTATTGAGCTAGACGGGTAAACCCCAAAAACGGTTGATAGGATAGGCCTGGTAAACATATTCATTAAGGCATGACACCGAATACTGATTTACTGATATCAGTACTGACTATATGTACAGGAAAACTTTAACTAAGTCAGACAATTAACGAAATCGATCTCAACATTCTAAATAATACGCTTCTGAGATAAATGTATATATAGAACACCAAAACCATTGACTTTTTTGATCCACATCATTTTAGACTTTCACATGGGGTATTTCCCTATCCGTAAATGTTTAAGGGGTAGCATGATCTGTTGTGCGTTCCGATTTAACTGTGCAAAAATGCTAAGCGTAAGCAGTGTGTATGAAGTATTTATGAGTCGTTAGAATACACAGAGTTGGAAAACTTAACACAAAACAATACCAGGGACTTCGAATGAACTCGGTTCATTTTGACCGTTGAAATTGATATGATCTTTAAAACAAGGTTATCGGTATCACAAATTAAAGAAAACCATTTGCCAGTTTTATCGCCGGTACCCAGATTTAAATAAAAAATATAGGTGCAGTAAAACATCACTATTGCAACAAGGTATTTCACAGTCACAGCCAGATTTTTTATGGAGATTTAATTTATAAACTTAAAATAATGAAAGGCAATTTTAATTTCTCCCCGTTATTCGTGAACATCATCTGTAGATTTGTAAAAGATTATCAAGATGTTATTCTACAGCGCGCTGCTTGCTGGTGATTAACCTATCTAAAGTGGATCATTATGCTTACATCTCTGTTTACCCGACGGTGACAGGGGTTTTAGGGTTTATCAAGTTTTATGGGGAAATCTTGTAAAAGAATCTAGAAGCTTGATTTGTCTCTTTTATCCCTGGCATTGTGTTCTTGCTGATTTCACTCCAGGTGCTCTGGTCTCGGTAAGATCATTAGATACTCACCCTTTTGCTTTGCAATTCTATTAACTTTTTATGATTCGTATGTGTGTTTGCCTTTGCATGCAACATTGCCGAGCTGATGGTTGGGTTTGAATTATTTCACCAAGACACCTTGTACATGTTCACATGAAAACCTGTTGGAGCAAGTGTGAGGTTGGTGCACACAAGATCCTGATTAAAATCCCCAGTGGCAAAATTGTTCTGCCATTGACTGTTCCAAGAAGGTAACCCCTTGGGTTCCCACTTTCGTTAATTGTTTTTGAGGTCTATTTGAAACTAATCATTGTATAACCATGCTCTCTTCTCCTTTTTACTTTTTGGCTATGTGTGGAGTCTGAATGTGCTAGATGTACTATATATATATATATTGAATATAAAATATGTAATAAATTTGACTTATGAGGAAGAAAAGGGTATCAAGATACTTATTAGTAAGAAGAACCTGAAATGGAGAAAACGATAAAAATGTGGAGGAAATCGATTAGTGATTATAATTGCCTTTTCCTAGGAGATCATCTTCCGCTTTGCTCCTTTCTCCGGAAATATTTGTAAATGTATATCTCACGCAAATCAGCAAATAACTTCCAGGATCCGGCGCGACTTAGCTGTTTTCTCAAGGTAACGATTGGGCACGGTGATTATGATCGTTTCTTTCTCGATCAATAGGCCTTACTGATAAGGATTTAAAAATAAATATGGACAGCGTGTGACGTCATATAATAGCCAATCAGAGGCTTTTAGGTTTGGTTAACAACAGCCATATATTTAGAAAGTATCAAACTCGAAAGTGGGAATTATGGAGGAAGTTAATGAAAATACCATTGATTTAACCAAGAAAACATGGAGAGAGGATATTACATTTATCGTTGAAGGGAAGCGTCTATATGCTGCTAAAAATGTGCTTGCAATGGTATCACCGGTTTTCGAGGCAATGTTCAGCTCGTCTTTCAAAGAAAAGAACCAAGAAGAAGTTTCGTTGCCAGAGACGAAGTTTGAAGATTTTCATGAGTTTTTGAAGTGCATATACCAATCATTAAAAAACATTAGCAAAGAAAATGTTTTCAGTGTACTACCACTGGCGGACGAATATCAGGTGTCCTCGTTGAAGAAGAGGTGTGGAGAATTTTTGCTGAAGTATTTGAAAAGCAACATTTCACAAATCACTAAACCCGAAATCTTACGATGTTTCTCAATGGGTCATAATTACAAAATTGAAGGAATTGTCGAATTATGCATAAAACGGATGTGTTTACATTCTGAATTAGAATTAGGAGAGGACGATGTAAAACATGTGGACAAAGATACATTGGTAAAGTATCATAATGATATGTCTGCGCATCTTAGGGGTGTACACAGGAAGTATATAAAAATGCTGATGAACAGTAATGCTCTTGAGCGGACTGAGACTGCGACCGATATTGAAAATTCCATCGGAATTACGCTTGAGCATACTGTTGAAAATATATTAGATCTATCTTTTCAAAAGCCACAGCTGAGTAAGGAAGTTTCCGTATGGAACGTTAAATTCCAGTTGATAACTAACATTCAAGGAAATGATTCTGGAAGGGAACGTTCGGAAAATTATGTTGCTGTTTTCCTCCGCTGGGTCTTTCCAGAGAAACGTAGTAGGTGGACTTGTAATGTGCGTGCCAGCTTATGGCTAACCGTAGGAAAATCTGAAAGATTAATTAGACGCTGTGAGCTCAACAACTGTTTAAGACCAAAGCAGGCTGAATTGGGTGTCACCAATTTCAGGAAAATGTCAGATCTATTTGCAGATCTCAATTTCCAAGACGATGATAATGGAAAAACTGTGAAGATAGTTGCGTATCTCCTTGTGGATAAACCAGTTCGAACGTTTAATTCCTATCAATCCGCGCAAATTTTATATCTCTCCATGATTTATGTTTTTTGCATGAATAATCAGAAATTTAAAAAAAAAAGCTAAAATAAATGTCATTGGTGTTTTTTTTAAATTTAAATACGTGCGATCCTTTGTCTAACATATGCAAACAATATGAGATATTTGTCAAAGTGTGTTTATTATCTTATTACCTGGTCGAGTAAATAAATGTCAAAAACAAAAAATGCTGATTGCTCTCTTCAGATTTAAGGAAGTTTCAGTATGGAACGCTAAATTCCAATTGATAACTAACATTCAAGAAAATAAAGATTCTCGAATGGGACGTTTGGAAAATTATGTGGCTGTATTCCTCCGCTGTATTTTTCCAGAAGGAAGCAATGGGTGGACTTGTAAGGTGGATGCCCGCATATGGCTAACTGTAGAAAAAAGTGAAAGATTGGTTAGCAGCTGAGAACTCAAAGACTGTTTTACATCAAAGCAGGTTGAACTGGGTGTCACAACATTCATAAAATTTTCAGAACTATTTGCAGATCTCAATTTCCAAGAAGACGATAATGGAAAAACTGTGAAGATAGTTGCGTTTCTGCTTGTGGATAAACCAGTTCGAGAGATACTTTCAACAAGTTCTTAGGTTATGTTCCGTGTTTTCATTTCTTAATTTGGAATTTACAGCAATCGATGTTGTAAGAAAAACATGCAGAGACTTACGTTGTTAATTAATCTGGCTAAAAATTAAGCTCAACATTGAAAATACAATGACTGAAAAAGATACTAAATTAGAAGGCTGCCCAGGAGGAAAAATTATTGACCAATAAGTCGGTGCCAAGCTTATAATATTGCAACTTTACACGTTTTTTTAATTCCTATCTATCCGCGAAAATATTATATCTTTCCAATATTTATGTTTGTTGCATAAATAATCAGAAATTAAAATTAAATCATTGATCAAATAAATGCATTTATGTTTTTTTATTTTATATATGTGCGATCCTTTGTCTAACAAATGCAAACAATATAAGATATTTGTCAAAGTGTGTTTATTACCTGGTCGAGTAAATAGATGACAAAAACAAAAAATGCTGATTGCTTTCTTCAGATTGAATTTATAAACTAAAGACATTAAGGTGGAACGCGCATCAATTTTCACAGAGATCACATTTTTTATCCGACTGTCATCAAATTTGGTATGAATATTGATAGTGATTATCTTTACTCAAATTATTAAAATCATATTCTTGAATTGCCCAGAGGCCCCGTCCTGGGGATTTTTAATTTTTTCCTTTTAAATTCTGTTTTTAAAGGCCCAATAAACTTGTCAAAACGTTTTTTTTTATTGTGAAAATTAATTTACCACGTTGACCCTTTTCAAAAGGAAGTATAAATTACCAAATATTAATGTTCTTAAACAATCCCCAATCATTGAGACCCGGTCCGAATTAAAACGTCACAGTATTTTTGTAGCCCACAAAATTACAAACCAATATTTACAATCACTCGGCGAAAAGTTATCGGTTTTTCCGTACGTGGGCCGTAAGAACGCAGAACGCGGTGACGTCATTCAAAACGGTAAACAAAGAAAGATGTAAATGTTATACGACCCATCCCGGTAACGGCTTTTAGTGGGGAATACGTCATAAATTTATGCACCTCTGCATAATTAGCGACCGTCGCCTGCCGAGAGTTGCCGAAAATCAGCTCGGAAAGATTCGCTGTTTGTTTTGTAAATAAGATAAACGATCCGCAAAACAGGCTGCAAATCAATAAGATAATACCCTTTTCTTATTGTAAGGTTTATTTTTTGTGTTATTATGCATACAGTTGAAATCTAAAATGTTAAGGTTAATAAAAAATATGCTGTTTGACAAGTTTATTGGGCCTTTAACATTTTATTTTCTACAGTTATCAACCAGATTTTGACACACACTTTATACCATCTTAAAATTCAATCTTTCCTGAACAATTCATTCACAGATTGTTCAGTGATAAAATTTGGAATAAAATTTTAGAAGCAGAGTGAATATTTCAAGTGCCGAAATTCCAATATTTCTACCTGTCTTCAGCTTTATTTAGATGCATATTGTTGGAGTTGATTCAGGTTACTCTGAGTTTATAGTGTTCACTGTTTACATCACATTGAGAAAAACCACATGTGCATTTTGTCATCTTTTGCAGCAAAGCTTTGGAGAATTATATAGGGTAAATTTTCTACAAATACTGACTAAATAAACATTCATTCTTTATAGAACTTTGAAAATCAGGCTTTTCTCATATATTGTTCACTGTTTGTTATGCCCCCACAAAGTGGGAGGCATATAGAGTTGCACTCGTCCGTCCGTACGTCCGTCCGTCCGTCCGTCCGTACGTCCGTACGTCCCCAAATGTTGTGGCATCAACTCCTCCTAAACTATAAGGCGGATTTTTTTCAAACTTGCACAGATGATCAAGCAGGATGTCTAGATGATCGTAAAGAAAGGATTTTTTCCTGCGACCATTTTCACCAGAGTTATGGCCCTTTGTTATTACAAATTTTGTTCAGAAGTATCCAAGGACACATTCTAGTTTAAAAGTAAAATAAAAACAAATTTGTTGCAGATTCTCAAAATGTTCAGACAATATACAAACCAGTCTGATCTGTATACAGTGTACAGTGTACGTACATAAACTGGCAAGCTAATCGGATGTCTCAGAACTCAAGTGTTTGATTGTGTTTTTTTCTGAGAATAGTCTCACTTTTAGGCAGTCAAAGGCTTGTGAATTGAGTATGGTCTCGGTGATATTGTCTTTGATTCGTTGGTGGAATATCACCCCACCTTTATCTTACACGTGATAACATTTTACAGCGTTACGCCTTACTCTCAGCGTTCGAGAGGGCTTGTAGTAGAGATTACTGTTGTTTCTGATATCAAAGCGTTCTGAATTTACGCCTGGAAATTATCTCTTAAAAACGCCTATTAAGAAAATTGCTGTAGTTTCTTATTTCAGGCGTTATGAATGTACGAATAAACCGTCATGAAAGTTTTATTTTTAATAATTTTAGCTTCTTTTGAGGGTTGTCTTCTCATTAAAATCAGTTGACAAGGAGAACCTTTCTTTGTTAAACCATAAGCCTGTGAATAAACTTATGTCGGTCTTCAGTGATGAACGAGTTCGTCATATTTGAACGTGTTACATACAAACGGTGCGGACGTTAATTTCACCACTTTGTGAAAATCGGAAACTACCGAAATTGTCTTAAAAATTCTAGAAAAGCTGACAAGTCAACAGACAGGCTTTTTCAAACAACTTGGCTGCATTATGACATATTTTATGTTAAAGAAAATGTACCCCGCGGTTTGGGGAATAATACAGGAAAGTCTTGCTAGATTCGCACTGCCAATCAAGTCAACTCGATCGAGCGATCGAAGGCAGATGGGGCTCGCTCGGAATAGAAGACAAAAGACGGCCCGATGGGACTTATTTTCTTTTGTGCGATAACATCCGGATTTTCCTGATCTTAACCAAGCATACAGTCTTTATTAACATATATTCATTTTACCATCTCGTTTAGACAGTTAAGCTGCGCTCGCGGCCTGTAAACTTGGACCACCTGTGGATAAAAACCACATTTATTTGCTCCCCCTACTGATTTTAGAACAAATTCACTTGTAACAAAAACCACCTGCCTTTTTCCAATTATTAGTCTATAAAGAAAGGTTTTACTGTAACTAATTATTGAACCATGTGGAATATATTCCTAATTGTTAACTGAAAATATGACAAAGCGTCTTGTCCGTGCGTGTGGGGGTGGGGGAAGGGCGGTGTTAACTTAATATTTCTATGCTGGTGAAAACAAGGGAAACGGAGACCACTGCTTAAATATTCAAATTGTATACTGTTTAATTTTATATATTCATGTATATGAAATGTAGGTATTAACGTAATTATGAAATGAAATTATTATGTAAATAAAACATAAAATACTCATATAATTATACACTATATAGAAAATATACTCAGCAAAAATAAAAAAAATCACTTTACACTGTTTAATTTTGCGAATTTAAAAAACGAAATTTCTAAGTTGTTTCTTAGAACCAATTTGAATTTCTGCAATTACTGCAAAGAAATAAAATGTTTTTGAAATTCTACAGTCAATTTTTTATTTTCTCTTTGTTATAATTAGGGTTTCAGAAAGAAGTAATTGGTTCTTAAACATTTACATTTATTAGAAAGAAATAATGGTCAAATCAATCTCATAAGATTAGTTTACAAAATAACAAGTCCTTGATAAACAGCGCATGAAATCCCAAGCATTTCATATATCCCCCTTCCAATTGAAAATATAGTGTTTTGAAATGCTTTATTTCATTTTATTCAATGGTCAGTTGCTCAGTTCTTGATTCGAAACATTAAGTTAATGAGCAATTTAACTAAAAACAACTGAGATACGCGTTTAGAACACCATTCAAAGAGTTCCTCATAAAATAAATACCTAAATGACAATATAAGCTAAAAAGATCATTCTTTTATTTTTGCCGAGTATAGAAGAAAAGTTTATCGGAATAAAACTCATTAATTAATATATTCATACTTGAATTATTCCGGAATTCCAAGTGCATTTTATACGTTTACGCTGTAGTGCAAATTGTTTAGCAGTTGAAGCAACAAGCAAGAAATTCGAGAAATCAAATGGAAAAAGATTGTGGGAAAGTGCTGACTTTGACAAGAAAACGTGGAAAGACAATGTTGCTTTTGTCGTAGAAGGTAAACGGCTGTATGCAGCTAAGAATGTACTTGCAATGGTATCGCCCGTTTTTGAGAGGATGTTTAGCTCCCCGTTTGAGGAAAAAGATAAAGAGGAAATAATTGTGCCGGAGACAAAGTTTGACGATTTCCACGAGATCTTGCAGTGTATGTATCCGACATCTACCAAACCTATCGATAAAGAAAACGTGTTTATTGTATAACCACTTGCTAACGAATACCAAGTGGCTGATTTGATGGAGAAATGTGCTACGTATTTAATCAAATATTTCGAGGACCACGGCTCTGAGTTGACATCAAAAGACATCATGAAAGTCTACTATCATTGTGGCTTTTACTACGTAAATAAAGACATCCGTGAATATTGTGTACAGGAGATGTCACTACGATCGAAATTGACAAAGGAAGATGTCAAAGACTTAACACCTGATGTATTCTTACAATTCCAGAACGATGTGTTCGCCCATTTGGCCAGATGGCTGCAGATTGTAACACAATGTATGTCAAATCACTTATCGCAAATTCTTACAGACTGGGGGTGGGACTAGAAAAAACCGCCGATTTAAAAGGATTTGAACATGCTTTTGGATTATCGCTGGAATACGTTATTGACGACATTTTTGATTTATCCCTAAATGACTATGAATGCAGCCGGCAGGTACTAGTTTGGGATCTGAAATTTCACTTGCGAGCAGTTGTTTATAGGATTTCGAAAAAAAACTTGGCAGTCTATCTTGTTTGCTCGTTTCCTGAAAGAAATAAAGGTTGGTCATGTCAAGTGAACACGCTTATGAGCTTAAGCGTAGCCACGTCAAGCAGTGACAAAAAAGTCGTTAGCAAGAAAAAAGTCTACAGTATTACGGAGGGGGCGTACGAAGCGGGTGACAGAAACTTCTGTAAAATGTCCACATTATTTGACGAAATTTAATTTAACGGCGATGCTGATGGAAAATCTGTGAAGATAGCGGAGAATTTTCTTGTAAATAATTCAGTCAATTTTCAACATTGATTAGGATTGGAATGCGACATGAACATTTGGTGGACTTCTTTGACTTTATTGATTAAAGGCATTCAATGTTCTTCGACTTGTCACATTAAAATAACACGTTATTGTGCTGTTCAGTGAGTGTTGATTTATCGCATGCATTCTGCTTCCTAGAAAACCAAGTTCATGCACGTAATCTGAAATAGTAAAGCTTTTGATCAATTTATATGTGTGCATATTAAGATTTGTTAATATGTTGATTGGTCCTTTGTAATTAACATTTGGTGATATTCTCTTAGTTGTTGCATTTGTGTTAGCTGTGACATTTCATGAACAAATAATTAGTTGGACAATAGAAGATAACGCACAATGCATGAGGTGCACGATACCGGGACTTCAGGTCCCAAGGTTGTAAAACTGAGAATGGAAACCAGTCTCAAATCTCAAGCATCTGATTGGCTGAAATGGATACCAGTCGCCATTTCAGCCAATCAGATGCATGAGATTTTAAAAAATGGATTCCAATCTCAGTTTTATAACCTTCAGCCCTGTAGCTTTATAAATAAGGACAGCGTGATAATCTTGTTTTCTTTTTTTATACTGTTTTTCACAAATATTATTTCAACATGTTTGTTAATAATATATTATGGTTCAATTAGTTAATTTCAAAGTAAAATTTGAAAAAGGTTTTGTTTTTTTCCGTTCTTTTTTATAATATGAAAGATACTCTCACAATATTAAACATCTTCAAAACATTTTTTAAATATATTTTTTCACATAATGTATCCTTTTATTGTTTAAATGAATAAAATACTTAAATCACAAGTAGACCCATAAAACTATTACACTGGATATTCCCACTCGGGAAGACTACATGTATGTGCGACACGAAAATTTATAGTCTTCATTGTTGGCATTTTGGGGCATTAGTATGGATAGTATGGCTTTCTAACGCCGCATAGGAGCATCGCCGCATAAACAAGTTTTTACCGTTTATGCGGTGATTTTCAACGCACAAAATATTTTGTATGCGGCTTTTGGCTCACTTTTGCCGCATAAAACAATTAAAACACATACTAGTACAAAAGTGGTTGATATAATATCATCACTTTCGGACTTTGTTTTTTCGAGACTTTTAAAGTTGTACATTCTGACAAAGATTTAGTAATGTCAATTTAATTGTGAACCAAACCAATTCAGTTTTCTGTCAACTTAACCTATCTGTGAAGTAATGTTTTAGATAGGTAAATTCTGACAAAGATTTAGTTAGTTCGGTTAAATTGTGAACCAAACCAATACATCTATCTGCAAAACGTTTAAACGACATTGTAAAAACTTAACTTATTTTTATGTCCGTTGCGATAAGTCCCAAGTAATACACATGTGATTTGTAACTATTGCACCAATCCCAGGGAAAAACCGGGCCTTTGAAAAAATTCCTAGGAAAGACCTTGCCACGCCAGGGTAAGGGGCAGTAGTGACCATTACGTAGAGTAAGCAAAAAGGTGAAATATGCATATCAGGAATCGCCACATTCAGAAAAAACAGCCTCCCCACACAGTCAAGAAGAAGAGAGGGGGAGAGAGCATGGTTAATAAAATAATCAGTTTCAAAAAAGACACCACTAACAATAAACAAAAATGAGAACCCGAGGGGTTACCGCCTTGGAACGGTCAGTGGCAAATCAAATTGCCACTGGGGGTTTAAACCAGGTTCTAGGGTGCACCAACCTCACACTTGCCCCAACAGGTTCTCATATCACAAAACAAGTACAAGTTGTCTTGGTGAAAAGACTCCAACCCACTTATCTGCTTAACAATGTTGCATGCAAAAGCACACAAACATATAAAACATAAGAAGCTAAGAGCATTGCAAAGCCGAAAGGGGTACTCAATGATCTTACCGAGACCAGAGCACCTGGAGTTGTAAAAATCGTCAATGGTTTTTAAAGGGCAAAGTGTGCCACAAAATAACAAGAAAACAATTTTTACTGGCTAGGCCAACGAACATGTTATTAATATACATTTTATTAATGAACAACATCAACATCGTTTTCTTCAAATATTAGAACTATGAATCTTTATAGTAAATGTTTAAACTAATTCTTTTTATGTGGCAAAAAGGCACAGTTGCGCCCTATATTTATGCGCTGAGCGTCGCCGCATACAACGTGATCGCCCTGTTTATGCGTTGAAAATCACCACATAGACAAAAACAATGTTTACGCGACTATGCTCCTATGCGGTGTTACATGGCTTGAAAGGAACATGTTTAGTAAATGACAAGCTTTTACTGACTGATATCAAGTTCATGTTTGAAGGCCCTGATTTTTAGACGGCATACGTAAAAAATTTTGAAGTTCACGCAGAACTGAAAAACACAGAGCAACGTTTTCAATGTGACAAATCTCTGTAAATTGACCATAATATGACATATACTATTCAAGCTGGAAATGTATACAAATACAAGCACTTGTATTTAAAAGCAAGTAAGTTATGAAATGGTACCAGCTATTATTGCGCCAGCCTTGAGAAACATGTCTTGTTGACAATTGTTTATATAAAAGTTCGATTTATAGATCTTACACTCATGATTACCCAAGGAATGTAGCTGGTTAAGCCACGAAAGTCCACAATTGTCCGTCGTAAATACTTTTTGAGATGCTTTGAACAAAATATATTACATATTTGTTCTTTATTGTGTTGCTCTGTTTATTAAAAAATAATTGTACATAAAACAGTATAAAAAGTCGTTATAATGTCAGTTCTAAAGATTTGCTTGTAATTTTGTACATTTTTACTGGCACATACTAACACTGGTAAATGTATAAGTGCTAAAATGTCAGGATCTACCAGATATGGTCATACTGTCTCTTACTACTTGCAAATCTTTACTAACATCATTTTAAGGCTCTGTAGAAGCAAGCGTATCAATCTAAGTGTGAAGATCCTATTCTTTTATGTTTTACTTATGTTAACATCCAGCTAAGGCAATCCCGCGACACTTAACTGTCATAGGCGTTGACACTTGAATGTGTATAAGCTACCGTTATTGTTAGTATTTGTAGCATTAGCGCTTAAGAAACCCTTATTTTGTAGCCGCGGATGGGGCCCCTGCGGCCCTGGCTTCTACGCACCAGAGGTAACTGTAGATTAAGCACGAACGCTTTTTAGTCAAACTTCAATTTAGTCTCTCATATTTGCTTTTCATAGAAATAGAAATAGATGAAAGGAGAACTCTGAAAGCCATCAATCACGACAAATATGAACATATTGCAGGCTCTGTTTGATTGGGCCTGTTCATGGACAGTAATGGAAATGCATATTACTGCCTACGCCGCCTAGCCCCGGGTTGAGCGCATCTCAATATTTAGACCAATTAACAGTGCAATTTCGATCCATCCCAAGCGATGGTATGCATATGGCCGTGATCATTGAACTTTCAATTTGGTATTTTCAGATTTATACCATTCCATGTTCAGCTGCGTATGGTCTCAAGATTAAAAAAAACTGTGTTTGACCCAAACGAAATATTCATGGGCGGAACAAAACAGAATAGAATGTTGATAGGGGATCTGGAAATAAAAATCCTGCATATTACAGAAAAAGCCAAAGGCAAAATTTGAAAAGCGTAAAGAATATACTTTGTGTGATTGAACAATTTCCAAATCTTTACTGACTTAGATATTGAAGCCAACCCATCTTAAAATTGGCCTAAATATTAAAACAAAATTAATTTTAGAAATACTTTTAACAGTACATAGTTAAGTATCGTGCTTTACGACCTTCATAGGACGTAATTGATAACAGCATTGATTGAATATACTGGAGAACTTTTTTTACAGCCACCACAAGACACAAACAACGCTACTGGGATATTGAAATAGATTAAAATGGAACTTTGAAAGCCACCGAACATAACAAATATGAAAATATTGCAGGTTCGATTTGATTGAGCCTGATCTCGGGCAATAATGGAAATGCATATTACTGCCCACGCGCCTAGTCCCTTGGTTGAGCACAACTCAATATAAACACAAATGAACAGTACAATTTCGATCCACCCAAACGATAGTATGCATATGGTGGTAAACAACGAACCATCAATGCGGTATTTTCAAATTTTATATTTAATAACATTCCATGTTCAGCGGCGTATAGTCTCCAGGTAAAAGAATACGTTTGCCCTAAAGGAGATAACTATAAGCGGTACTGAAAAGAAGGTGTGAAAACACTACAGAGATTCTCGGAATATCAAACAATTTTGCATGGTTGCAAAAACTCATTGCACCTCTCGATGGCTTTTAGTTTAAAAATTAAGTCTGTCACAAAAAAGCAAAAGTATGGGCCACTTCTCGGTTCAATTTTTACTTTCAAAAAAATCTAAGGCTGGTTATTGAAAAATATGTTATGAGTAATTAGAGTCCTGATTAATGCTTCGATTTAGATCAACAGGTTAGTTAACAAAATATTATCCAGGGAAATATAACTAATATAATAACCACATACCTTTTGCAGATCCTTTATCTTTACTTGTATGTGACCGAAAGTGTTACTCACGTGCCCGACTTTGTATACGCCTTATGTTGATTTGCGGTTTTCTTTCAAAAAGCTTTTGAATTAAAGTTAGCTCAGCGATATGACATCAATTCCTATATTTGGACAGTCATCTCTTACTTATCATAAGGATTCAACAAATACCGTACATTTTAAGAAAACATTTTATACAACATACACGCTTCTTAAAAAGTTTCGTTTTGATAATGCGAGTGTACTCTGTCCTCAAAATTGGCGTAAGTGTATTCTATCGTTTTCGATTTTGATCATTTATATATCAATTGTATATAGATGAAATTATTTACGTTTCGAATAATACGAACTTGACTGTAATTGTCAGTGTGGAGGGAAAAAGTGCGTGTATCTCGTGCGATTAGGCTATTTAAGTGTTGGTTTTATCTGTGTACACCATTCGAGGCGTTTCTATTCAGCGGTAAACATGTCGGCACCCGCCCTATAGGTTGTATATATTTTTTGGATGGCTGTCGATGTTTAACAGAACTTTCAGAGAATAAATCGAAAAATGGGTGTAAATAAAGTGTTTATTTTTGTTTCAGGTGTTTCGAGTTTGGTGTTTTCTCTTAGTCATAAACAATATATTTATTTATCATGTAAGAAATATGGATATTTTAAGACCATTCACTAGTATCAGGTTCGAGTGGTACTATTAGATGAAGCTTTATGCAGATGTGTTGAAAGTTTTCCGTTCGTCTGCTGGACAGCTAAATAGCCAGAGCTACTGATATCAGCTTTTCATTCGGACGGTTCGCACAGTACAGGCCCACTGATTCTACCTCTGTTTGGACAGTTTTTGAGCAACTTGCACTTTGACTATACAGACATTTGAAAAATTTAATGTATATTACCGCTGAATACAACGACCTAATCCTAGTTTTTGTTTGTGTTTTTTGCGTATTATGAGATAAATAAATAATTAATTTACTCACGTTAAAGTGAGTAAGAACATTTAACATTCAGTGTGTTATTTCAGGGGCGCCGATTTAGAAGGGTTATGATTTTTTGCATTCGGCCTGGTTAGAATTCACAAAAATATTTCTATTTGAATAAAGGCCTCTATACAATAAACGCTCTTTCTTCTTTAAGCTATAAACTTCCTGTATTAAGACCACCTTCGTGTCAAGCAAAGGTTTTATCTTAAACCAATAGTTTGATTTTCGGTTTAGAAAATGGTTAGGCCATCATCTTTTAAGACACTGGTTTACATTACCGCCGAACCTATTTTCCCCAAAATTTACTAAAAATAAAAGTGCTGCCTGTTTGATTATTTTTATATCGACCACAGACTGCCATTTTCTCGCGTACGTAAAACAGAATGAAGTGGTGATTTTTCTATTAAGCGTAAATTGCGTAGCAGCATTCTGTAAAGACTATTGTAATTGGACGCAAAATTGAGTTTCAATAATTATTATATGTTAATAAATAAGTGATTTCATTTTGGCTCTGTTATTTGTCTAAGGGTAGTCGTATTGGCCCGAGGCCGAAGGCCGAGGGCTAATACGACTGATCCGAGGACAGATAACAGGGCCAAAATGAAATCACTTATTTATTAACATATAATAATTATTGAAACTCAATTTTGCGTCCAATTACAATAGTCTTTACAGGGCAAATATCAAATCACTCATTTATTGACAATTTTATTAAATAACAACAACTACTTATAACACTACTCTCGCTTCACTTTGTACTAGATTGATCACATTAATTAATTTAATTACTACGTCACGATGCCGATTCATTCGTCGTTTTAGTGGATGGGCATTTGCTGAACATTGAATGCTAGAAGTGGTTCTCGTGGTATGATTCTGTACGTGCTATGATTTCAGAGTGTTTCATTCTTAAACCTCTGCTGGAACCTTCGTAAAACAGCTGGCTTTATGTGAATTATGGAGAAAATGAATTGAAAATAAAACTGATAAAAGTGATTTTAAATCGGGATATTTCACGGATATGTACAATTTAATCTTATTTAATCAAGAAATATGACGAAACAATGGATAACGACTATAAAAAACAGTACATTTTATCAGTGTGTTCGGAAAGCTACATTTTGTAAGTAATATTGGTCAGGATTGTTGTACAACAAAATGTGATTCCTGTGAGCTCTCAATATCAGAAAACTTTCTCTTCCCCAATATAATCTTAATGTTAAAAGCACCTCCAGAAATATTAGCGAGTTAAATGGCTGCCACTTCCTAGAGTTCTTGCTGAAATCTTATCACTTTTTCGGCCCTGTCTTATGAGCCAATCAAATTGCTTTAAATGCGGGCTTTATATCTATAACACTTTTCGGCCCGGGGCCGACAAAGTGTTAATGATAATGGCCCTGTTATAAAGCAGGCCGTCGTGTTGTTGAACGTGGCAGATGCTTTTTAATAGGGCTAATAACGTATAGTCATTTAATAAAAACCAATAAAATTCGTCCAAATTTCGTACCGCTAAGCCGTTCAACTAGCCCTATAAGTGGATGCGAACGGTTTACCAGCTAGATTAATATTTTAAATTCATCAAATCAATCGGCTATGGAAAATAGAAATCTAATTTTTGAAAGATTGCATTGTCTCTGCCAGTTTCGGATATTGCAACGTAACTGTGATCTGGATAACGGTGAACGCCGAGTCTGGAAAAGATTAATAGTCAGTAGGATTTCGTACTCTGAAAGAAATCGACTGTCTTAGTGTGTTGCTATAGTGTTGCTTGCTGTAAATTTCAGTTTAAATCTACCATAAAAGTTTGATTTCGAATTTTATCTTCTGTCAATAAAAGAAAAAAATCTTTAAAGAACCTAAAGGCTCGATTTGTTTCTTTTATCCCTGTCATCGTGTTCTTTCTAATTTGACTCCAGTGGCTCTAGTCTCGGTAAGATCATCGAGTACTC
This sequence comes from Corbicula japonica, assembly GCA_038501625.1. Classification (NCBI taxonomy): domain Eukaryota; kingdom Metazoa; phylum Mollusca; class Bivalvia; order Venerida; family Cyrenidae; genus Corbicula; species Corbicula japonica. Next base: position 209 of record JAZAYU010001088.1, on the reverse strand, counting down.
GCCCATTTGGGTTTGCAATGCCCTTAACTTCCTATGTTTTATATGTCTGTGTGCTTTTGCATGCAACATTGTTGAGCTGATGGGTGAGTTGGAGTCATTTAACCAAGACAACATGTACTTGTTGGGGCAAGTGTGAGGTTGGTGCACCCTAGAACCTGGTTTAAATCCCCAGTGGCAATTTGTTTTGCCACTGACTGTTCCAAGGCGGT